>BOSO01006872.1:2836-16115 GCA_018403395.1 Gorsachius goisagi | reverse complement strand
GAGGGAGGTGATTCTGCCCCTCTACTCTGCCCTGGTGAGACCTCACCTGGAGTACTGCGTCCAGCTCTGGAGCCCTCAGCACAAGAAGGACATGGAACTGTTGGAGCAGGTCCAGAGGAGGGCTACTAAAATGATCCGAGGACTGGAGCACCTCTCTTATGAGGACAGGCTGAGGGAGTTGGGCTTGTTCAGCCTGGAGAAGAGAAGGCTGCGGGGAGACCTGACTGCGGCCTTTCAGTACTTAAAGAGGGCCTATAGGAAAGATGGTGCCCAGTTGTGACAGGACAAGGGGTAATGGTTTTAAACTGAAGCAGGGTAGGTTTAGACTGGACATAAGGAAGAAATTCTTTACAATGAGGGTGGTAGAACACCGGTTGCCCAGAGAGGTAGTGGAGGCCCCATCCCTGGAAACATTCAAGGCCAGGTTGAATGGGGCTCTGAGCAACCTGATCTGTGGTTAGCGGTGTCCCTGCCCACTGCAGGGGGGTTGGACTGGATGACCTCTGAGGGTTCCTTCCAACCCAAAACATTCTATGATTCTATGATCTTCCTATCTGCTCAACCACAGCTGTGGAGATAGTGGTGGCCTCGCTTGGTAGCAAGTGGGCTTGGAGGCTTGTGGGCAATACTTCAGACTTATCTGGCAAAGTCCTTTGTGCTCATTTTGGTACAGTAGCTTTTAAGCAAGTGGTTATTTTGGCTTCTCCAAACTCAGAAATACAAGAGCAGGCTGAAAGACAGAAGTGTAAACCATTTAAAACTGTTCTCCTGGGCAGAGAGTAGAGCTTTCCACCACCTGCTCCATTTCCCCTCTGTGGGGTATTTGGGCATGCAGTGACAAGCACACAGGTTTGCCTCATTTCCCATCACTGTAGCTGGGAGGTTGTTACAGAGGAGACGGAGTAGCAGCCTGCCTCTCCCAAGCAGAAAACAAACAGGGTATCCAAGTAGCACAGGCTTTCTTGCTTGGGGTGGATGGTAAAGTTGCAATGCAGCTATCTGCATTTTTCTATACATAGAAAAATAAGTCTTTGTAAACACTCCTGTTGCCAATGTTCTGCTGTAAATATTTCTGAAGAAAAATGTTTCTTTTTTTTGAGTTAGGTGTTGGCAGCAGCTGTAGTGCATATAATGTTCTAGCAGTTTTCCAGTTTAATTAAATGAACATAGCTGGAAATAACAGTAGCCATCATGTGATGAGGTTCTCTTATGCAACTCATTTCCCATCTTACCTGCTTACCTTCCTCTTCTGTATTCAATTTTTATTTCTTATTGTGTGCATAGGAAGAGAAGGTGATGGTTCTATTCAATGCTAAGAATACATGAAAAAATCTTTGGGTGTAATGTCTTAGTAGGTTTGAGTTAGTATGTGCCTTTTATGAGATTTTTTTTTTTTTTTTTCCATTTCTAGTTCACCTTGATGTTTAAGAAAGAAATCCAGTTGGGGGAGGCAGCTGCCGTTTTAAGAAGTGAAGCTAAGATGCACTCAGTGATGTGATTTTTCCTTTTTTTATTCTTCTGTTATCAACAAAGATATCCTAATGTCAACAGAGTTATTCTTAGGGTGTGTGTGGGGATGTGGTAGTTCTTTGTCAAGAGAAGCATGAGAAGACCTTTAGTGTAAGTTTGAGAAATGACCACCTTAAAATCAGTGAAGTTAAAATTGTTTGGGTGAGTAAAAAGTTTTAAAACAGAGTAAGTACCAAGATTATTTTTTTTTGCATAAGAGCTTTAACCATTTATCGTTAGAGAGACTATGCCTTTTGATTACAAAGCAGCTGGGTTTTTTCTGGGTTACCATTAAAATGTTCTGTTCACATGGTTGCAACCAATATATGGTTATGCTAAGTCAGTCATGTTACTTCCTTTGTTGCTTTCAGATTCCGCACATGCATCCCTTGTTGACCCATCTTTCCCTGACATTTCAGTAGGACCTGGGATTCTTAAAAAAAATAATAAATAAATCCCACCAAAAATATAATGGAGAACCTGGCTTAGTGCCAACTTGGTAGAAAAAGCCTCACTGACTTTAACAAGGCCAAAATTTAGGATATTGTAATTTCCTAGGTTTTTGCAGGCTTAAATACATAGAACAATTAAAGATTTTGACATATAAGTAATATTTGGTTCAAGATTTAGCAGTGCAGTGGGTTGAGTTCTGTGGAATTAGGCATATATGGGGTTTGACTTTCTTAATTATCAGAGCAACACCAAGAATATCTCTTATCTGCTTGCGTCTGGACTCCTTTGTGTTGATAATTATTGTGTCTATGTGCAATGTCATCCTGTATACATGAGCTTGCCTAGAACTCTCTCAGAAAGCGTAATGGAGATAAAATACTGTCATCGCTAAGTGAGATATGTACTTGCTTCAGTGGCTATTCAGCCTGATTGAACGTTGCAGAAAAATGACTCTCCTACCTATCCTTTCACATGCCTTATTGACATTTCAGATCTTCGGCAGACCTTAGCGAGTCGGCTGAGTAGCCCATGAAATTTCCCAGCTCTGTTTGACGCGCTCTGTTTAGGTTGGGTTTTGTTTGGTTGGGTTTGTTTGGTTTTTTTTTACTCGAAAAAGATCACGTCTACTTGTTCTCTGCTATCTGTGCAGGTATTTGGTATATGCAGTGAGATCGTCACGGCTCCAAATCTCTCACTGGATATTTTGAAAGAAAAGATGTAACAAAACCAGCAGGACGCTGTCTTCTTTCTGTCCTTTCTAGTTACCAATGAGGAGGTAACTGCAGGGGCTGTGTGCCTGTACCTTTGCTGCTTGTGTTTTTGTACTAGCTTTACTGACAGTGAATTCCATCTAGCCTGCTCTTCTTCTATGTAATTAATAAAATTTGACTTAATATGTAGACAAATGAAAATAGTTTGTGAAGTCCCATGTCCTATCTAAAAATCTGATTTTTCTTTCCCATCCTCCCTCCCATCCTCAGCTTTGCTGTCCGGCAATACAGGAGCTAAGGGGTAACTGCCGCATCTCTACAAGTATCACTTAACCTAGAAAACTGAGAATTTCCATCTAGAAAACTGAGAATTTCCATCTTGAGATCTTGGTGTAGGTTAGCACCCTATAGAGGAAAGCCACTCACTGTGTTGTTAAAATCAAATGAGTGCTTTCCTAAGCAAGACTGGACAGAAATGTAGTCAAAGGTTTTCTTGAATTGGAGTGGGATGGGCTGGGCCGTGTAACCGACACAAAGGCAAGTCTGAAATTCTTTGGTAATAAATCAACCTTGGCCTGCTAAAATGGAACATTGCTGATGGAATGAAAAAGATTATTCCAGGGAAGCCAGGCTGAAGAAATTCTGCTGTTACCAGCTTAGATTTCATTCTATGCTCACAGCTACGGGCCACGCTTTCTTCTCCATTTAGAGTTCATCCAAAGCGATATAATATTTCTGTCGATACAGTGAAGCTGTAGGTTTGATTCTGCTAATAGAATGTGCTGCAGAGATGTTTCCACGTCAAAAAGTCCTTCCTGTAATGCTTCTAGTTTACATAACTAGTTCTAGTTTATATATTTTATGTAACTAGTTCTTTTTATAAAAATATAGTATAGAACTTCTCTACAAATTAAAGGATTGATACTGTGCTAACTGGCAAAAATGCTGATTTTAAAAGTATGAGATGAGAGCCCACATCCATATGTTTCAACACTTCAAAAGAAGCCTGAAATCATAGGCCCAATGGTGATGCTCTCTTGTCCCATTCGTTTTTCTCTGCATCATTGACCGAGCTGTAAAAGTCCTTTCTGAGAAGTTTAGCAGTGATAGGAACTAAAAACCTTACTACGATCTGAATGATTGAGGTGTGGCAGTGGTGAGGCAGGGCTGTTCATAAAGCACTCTGAAGATAATGCAATCTGCAGCAAGTGTTGTTAGTGATCTGATCCCAGAGCCTTGGTAAAAAAAAAAAAAAGACTGTTGGACATTAGCAATCTTTGCGATATTGGGGTATTGCTAGGTAGGGATGTAGAAATAAGCTTCTAGGGCTAAAACTGGTAGATAAAGGGGTGACCTGGTTTGGAAGGCTGCTGATCCAATGCAAGAAAGAAGCCAAATCCAAAACCTGCAATATGAAACCTTTGAAATTTGGGGGTGGTAGGGAGAGGGCAGTGCATGGGCACCAGAGTGGAGCCTTCTGTCCTGCTGCAATCCCAAGTCTCAGCAGCTTGCAGGTACTGCTCCAGCTTTTAAGGCTACATAGCTCATAGTGTATTCTGGTCTTTGAGACCAAAATCTCATCAGAATAAGCTGTGAGAATGAGATGCTGCCAAACCTAAACTCTTGCCTTATTGAGAGACTCAGCTCTGCAGTTGATTCCTGCTTGAAATACTTTTTTTTTTTTTTTTTTTTAATGCATGGTCTCTGAACCTTGATACTGTGTTGAATTTGATAGACTTCTTAATCTTGATTGTTAACTGGAATATCTGGAACATACTTAATTGTCCAGATATAACAGATACTGAGAAGTTAATAATAAACTCAGAAATCTGCTGCTTAACCAGCTGTCTTGTTAATTATGTTGGCAATGGCTTTGATTTACACGCTCTGGGTTTTTTTTGTCTTTTCAGTTCCAGTTCACTGTCTGCTCAGCTTCGTTTCAGCTGTGTTCTCTGCCTTTCCAAGCATGCGAAGGAGCACACCAGGTCACCGGAGGGGGCTGCTGTCAACCACAGGACAAACACTCTGCATCAGAGCATCCCTGTAGATTCTAATACTCAAAGCCAGGTGCTATCTGCTGCCTGATTTCGAGCAAACCACTTCTAGTAATAGGAAGGGCTGTTTCTTTTGAAGTGCAATACAAAGGCCAAATCTCCACCCATTCTGAACACAGCATTCCTTTCAAACTCCCTTATAAAAAGGTAAGGTTGCACTGGAGGCAGACCAGAAGGCTCCTTCAGGCTCCTTGAAAGCATCTCGTGACTTAGTGGGAAGGATGAAGCTCCTGGCACTTTGTGGCTTTTTGTTTGTCTTCCTTTTGTGCCTCAATGCCTTTACTGCAGAAGGTACGGTATATTCTTCTAACACGACCGTCTCCTTTCTTTTCCTATTCTTTCCTTTTGTGATATAAAATGCTTATTCTCTGTTGATTTTAATTAAAGAAAACAGAGCTTGACGACTGGAAAGGAGAGAATTAGTTTAGGGAAGGACTTAGACTGCAGAATGTGGTTGCATATCAATGCTTTGGTTTATTATACAGTAGTGTTTCCTCTCTATTACTGCCTGGTGCATGTAGTACAGCATGATTCATTTTTACCTTAATCTGTGTTATGAAACCTGCTCCTCTGAAAAAAATTCCTGTTGTATTTTTCCAGTGGATAACCATCTGCTAATATAAAAATAATATCTCTTCTGAATGGTGAGAAATGCATTAATGGAAAAAGCTTCTACCCTTATAGAACAAGGGAATATGAAATAGTCATGTCACCAGAGCTGGAGTAAATGAGAAGTTCTTTAGAGAATAGTGAAACAGGTGAGAGTAGCTCTTCTGACCTTCAATCAGTCTTGGCCTTTTTTTTTTTTTTTTTTACTACTGATATTCCATGCTTTAATTGCTGTATTACCTTGTGGCACTCAGTTACCATTTTGCAGTATTCCAAAGCACGCAAATTCACAGAGCAATTTAAATCTTAAAAACAGAGATTTTTTTTTTCTATCTGTCTATAGCTGCATCTCTGCAGGTGTTATTCTGGGTTTGCAGGGGGACAGTTTAGTAGGATTTTTAAATTGAGAAGTGCAACTTTTAGAGTTACCTTCTCAGATTTGATGTTTGATAGTGTAAATCTCAGAGACCCACCATGATTGCTCCATGGTGTTTATTATGCACAGGAATGAATATGAGAGAAGGCAAAACAAATAAGATAAATGTCCAAAGGTCAGGAGCAGCAGATTTGCCATGCTTCATATTCTCTATAAACCCTGTAAGAACCACTTCCCGCTTAAATAGGAGTGTCGAGAAACACATGGAAGCTTCCCAGTTTTCTCCTTTACTGGAGTCTGTTCTGAGTGGTAGAACTGTTTCCCAGGGCTGTAGTACCTGGAGTCCTTCTACTCCCTTTGCATTTTCTACTTCTATCTATTCAGGTTTCCTAGGCCCCTTGAGGGGAAACTTAAGGAACGGTGCAAAGGGAGAATTTCTAGACTTGTCTTCAGGAGCATAGCAGAAGCCTGTCCAGGAGGGACAGGAGACAGCGATAGCTGGTAAAACCCAAATAAGCACACACAGGATCCTGTAATAATGTTCCCTTTTTGTTAATGTGGATCCTGGGGCATTGGTGCTTCCCTGGGTCAGAAGGTGGGGAGGAGGTGTGTGAAGGACACTCTTCCTTGTCCATAAACACGCTGATGGGAAAGTAGAAGCGCCTGGGTGTGCGAATATGTACTTTCTATGTAAGACCTGTTAAAGCAGAATGAAATGCTGGTGACAACACCTCAAACCTCTTGGATGGTAGGGCAGCTGCCATCACTAGCCTTGGCTGTAGAACTGTGCCACAGGGATTTCCAGAAACATTGTGCATATATGACATTTTTGTAGATGAGAAATCAACTACCTCTGTCCTTTCTGCTCCACCTCTGCTCCAGAGTCAACCTTTCTTCTCCCTTTAATGTGTCCAGCACATAACGTGTCAAGTGCAATCAACAGCTCACTTATTTAGGTCTAGTAGGGAGTGAATAATTAAAAGGCTTTGCCCATCCAGAGCAATTTATTCTACACTCCTCTGCATATGGACACAGATACACTCTTTTTGCCTCTTGGTAATTTTATGTTTTCGTTAAGTGATATAACTATAAAAAGAATCTTAGGTTAAAACAGCTGGAGTTTGCTGCTTGTATTGCCTGCCAACATTTCAAAGGGTAAAAATTCTTCACAATGTATCTGGCACATCTACTAGTGTTCCATGCTAGGGACAGCTATGCACAGATGTAAAAATCAGTCATGATGATCCTTTGTTTCACAGATCTCTTTGTTCAAAGGCTTCAGTGGTAAATTTGGTAATCAGAATGCCTGTGGACTCTAACCCATCTCGTGTATGCCTGCAGCTATTTGCATTATCTGTCTCCACTAGTAATGTATTATTTTTCACCCTCAGGTCAGAAGCCTAAAAAAATCTGCTGCTCAAAACTACCCAAACTCGACAAAAAAGCGCACAAAGGTAATAAGATTTCCAGTTTCGTTGCATTAATTAGGTAATCATTATAGATAAATCAAAGCACTTAGAGGTTTTTCCATCTGCAAACCTTGCAGACTTTTCCATGCACGTGAGTACTATCTTCATTGTACCACTGAGAAATTGTTCTCTTTCCTCAGTCAACTTACTGAGTGTTTGGATTGGGAAGAAGTAAGAGTAGAAGAGAATCCATTTAATGCTCGCAGTGTAAAATAATCAAGAGAAATGTGCTCTAGTCTGATGAAAGCATAAAGTGTTCATATCCATTCCTGCCTCGTAGAAGGTCTCACTCTTGTTTTGAGGGCAGGAAGAGCAGTATCAGAGCATAGTTGCTTGTTGATAAGAGCAGAGGCTGCAAAAGTGAAGTTTTATGGTGGCTTTGCCTTGCTGCATTCTGTCACCATCTATCAGTGGCTGCATCCATCTCCATGTTTTGAGACATCAACCAAAATGTGGTTCTGTAAATTCCTACAAATTCACTTTTTGAACCCACAGCCCTACCAGGAGCAAGAATTACCTGAGATGGAATTTGTCCTAAATATGGGTGTCTAAAGACTGTGGAAGTAGAAGTGTACTTGCATTGAAGTACTTGGAAGCTTTTTCTAGCCCAATCTGTTCCCTGCGTAGAACAAGGGGAGGGCCACCCTGTAGTCTTTTGAGACCATTTATTCTAAGGGGAAATACAGAAAAGCCACAGCCTTCAAAGTGAGGGCAAAGCATTTTGTTGCATTTTAAAGTAGCCGCATTCTGGATGGGAGTTTGACGTGTACAGTTGTCCTTTCAGAAAACCACTATCTCCATTATTTTTTTTTTCTTTCCTTGTTTTCTGACTGGCTGGTGCCTCACTGTGAACTGGTAGTCAGATGCAAATACTTCCAGCTACAAGCTCAGTATTCCCTGCCTGGGTACCTTTTGGTTTACTTAAAATACCCTGTGTACCTGCACAAGGCTGCAACCAGCTTCATTTGCTTGGCTCCGGAACAAGATAACACAAGGAGGGAGTAAGTCAGCTGGGAGTTAGCTTCTTGTTCAGATGTCCAATGGAAAAATTAAATCTAATTTTCCAGTTCTAGTTAGAGCTACATTTGATAGCAAAAGGAAGATTTCCTGCAGAAAGAATCAGTGTTTTTTAAAGCAGTTCCTGGAATTTCTGCCCTCATATTGGTGCTTTCACTGTATAAATATGACAGTTTTATCAATCTTGTCTACTGTCACATATCCTTACTTTGGTGATTTGGCACCATCATTAGTCTGAAAACACTGAGTTTGCTTCTTTCTGGGTGTCCATAGTATCCCTGGTTTCAGTGAGACCCCAGTAGAAAAAGCTAAACTATGAACAAGTCTAGGATAAAAGGATTAGGTGTGCTTTTTAGAACACCAACATTTTAAATCTGAATTTTCTAAGCTCATTAAAATGTCTAGCTGGTAACTTTCATTAAACTCTAAAGGTACAGAATTTGATCTAAAATAGTCTATTTCCTATTTACTTGTTTAACCTCTTCTTTTCACCATAAAATTACTAATTTGGAGTTCCCAGCAAATTAATTCCAGCTGATGAAGTAGCTTAAATGCTTTATTTCTTTTTGTATTTATGTAAACCAGATGGAAATCCTTGTGTTTCTCTGTACAGTTTTCCTTTAGCTGTTCCCTTTCCTTCCTGTCCAGTCTCCCAGTGCTGACTCATGGGCTTTGTTTTATGGGCAGAGTCCCACTGGTCCCAGGGCAGTGAACCCATTGCAGGTTTATGCCTGGGGGCCAGGGGTTTAGAGCTGTCTTGGGCTTCTTCCTTCCTTTGTTGGCAGGTGTAGTAGCAACCGAGGAATTCAGCTACAAATGATCCACAGCAACAACAGGGGCTTCCCAGCCCACCCAGAAGGATTGGGGAACACGATGCTGAACGCACAGAGGTGGCTCCTGTCTCTTCTTGGCCCGAGACAGATCATGTGTCCTACCTGGCTGAGCCCATAACCTTTCCAAAGTACTGAGCTTTCATGCGATGAGCATCGCTAGTACTTTTCAATCTGAGGTACCTCCTGCTATCTGACAAAGTAGCAGGCATTTGAGGCTTTTCATGCAACGGGCATGAAATCTCTCTCCAAAGGGTCTGTTCCTTTGAAAGCAGGCTGCTGTTTCCCATGGGTAACATACAGTGACACTGGTCTGGCAGAGCAATGGGAAGTGCTGTGCTGAGAGGGAGAAAGAAGTGCAAAGGAAGCACTCTGTTAAAACCTGTAAATTCACCACAAAATGATCCACAAAGGGAAACTGAAATGCCTTCCTCTGTTGCAGACCTAGTAATAGTTGGTGAATGTCGCTTGCCCCCTGTTAGGCTCTTGCTTGGTTCTCGGAGCACTCCAGCCTGCTTGCAGTAACCATCTCCCATCCCCAGCTGCAGCCAAACCGTTTTTAGGTCAGGCATTGCTCTTTATTTGCTGCTTTCTTACGGGGTGCACCTGTCTGCTGCACAGGACCGCTCCTCTCTGCTACAAATCTGCTTGTATGAAAATGCTCGACCTGAATCCATTGGGACTCACCGCAGATGTAAAAGCTTAGGCCCGAATGCAGCAACTGCCCGAAGCGAAGCCCGGTGTTTTGTTTCAGCTGCAGTTCTGGACTGGAGTTGTACAACCTTGGCTTCTGTCCTTTGTATCGTTATGGGATTTCTCTGTGGATTGTGCTTGCAGGTTGCTGTCTGTTCTGAGCGAATGTCACCTGCTTTGCACGGTCGGCCGGTGAAGCGCACCGAGTGCCTTTATCAGCGTTACCCCGCGCTGTTCTTGGTGCTAAGCGTCTGCCTGGGGGAAGCTGTGAAGCCCCTCGGAGGCTCATTCAGTGTGGTTTAAGGAGGGGATAATTTAACCATACTGGCTACTTCTTTCAAAGCGAGATCACTGATTTCCTAGACGTTTGCTCTTCCATCAGAAACCATTACTGCCACAGACAGTAAATGTTTCAAGCCAACGTCAGCCTGTGGCTTCCTTCCAGGAAAGATGGTGAATGTGGTGATAGTAAGGTGAAGATATGGAATGTGTTGATTGTGGGACTGGAGCTCCGGGGAGAGAGAGAGTAGTGCCCTGTGCCTGTGAAGATCTTCATTGGGCTGCAGAACTTCCAGCAGCACCCATTGTACTTTCAGTGATTGTGCAACCTTGGTACAGGGGGAGAAAAACCCTGCTGGGAATGGGTGATCTCCAGCAATCTAATGAAGAGGGTGAAGAAAATTGCCATCACATTCCTTTTTATTTTCAGATCACTGATAATCTAAGCCTGCCCATACAAGCATGGCTTAGCTTCAGATATTAAAGTTTTGTGCCATTCCTACACTCCCAGTTAAACATATCTCTCCATTTTATCTCCGTTGTTTTACAGGTATAAATTTCAAAAGGGCTCAGATGGAAAGAAAAAAATACTGCAAGCCTTGTCATCAGATGGCCTCTCGGATGGTTTCTGGACCCCTTCCACAGTTAAAATGAGCAGACGGAGAGTGGGGTGAAAAGTATCTGCCTGCCAGCGCTTTACTTGGTTGAGGGCCCTCCTTTCACAGATAGAACATGAGTGTATATTACTTTATTTTTTGTTTGGGAAAGGCTTCAGTCAGCACTGGTCATTCGTTCACTCCAGCTCCTTCATCTTGTTAGCATTAGCCTGGCAGCTAAAGAGTCCAGCAAAGCTGTCTGGCTGCCACCGGGCTTCGGGTCGCTTGCATGTTCCTCTGCACCAAACAGGGATTTAGCTCCTCAAATAAGAGAAAGAGGAGAGCTGGCTGACCAGCTGGCTTGAATCACTTTGGTTTGCATTTTTGGATTGCCTAAAAGGTGGGAAAAGGCTGATGTTATTGTTTCTAGTTATCTGTATATATGCATATTTAACCTTTTATACGAATGACTTATTTTATATGGACAAAAGGATTTTGTTTGTAGCTAGGCATGTGATGATTTTTCCTGCAGCCTTTGCTCTCAGTGCCTGAAGTTCGACTGAAAGTGAATTTCTAGCAAGTGAGAAAGAGCTCATAATTTAGAAAGGGCTGAAAAACTAGATAAGCATGCTGTTAAAATAGTGGTAAAGGACCAGATTAGAGTACAGCGGTAAGCTTTTCAATGTCTTCTAGGGGTTTAAATCTGGCTTTAAAAGCGAAGGGGCCTGTTCTTTAACTTCCTGGAAGAAAGTCATCGGGTGCTTATGGAACAGCACACTGAGAAGGTGGTAAGGCTCATCAAATTAAGCCTCTGCCTCTTGAAGCCAGAAGCAGCTGTTCTTTTAAGACACCTGAGTTGCACGATCACCTTAATAAATAAAACTTACTGGAGCTTGAAATAAATGTTAAGAAAAATACCAAAGGGCTGAATAACAGAGAAACTGAAGCACCCTCTACTGACACCATTAGCAGTGATTGGGGTCTTAACTCATGTATCTTCTGTCCATTCCTAACTGTCCCCTGCCTATGCTGCTATTTCTCTGCCTGGGGTGAGTCCTTGGATGTCCATAAATTTGGTTTTCCTTTTAGTGAATATGAGGAGTAGAAAGCTTTTCTGCTGTTGGGCAAATTGCAGCTTGCAAATACTAATTTTTCCCTCAGTACTCATAGTACTGCTGTTTCTCTTAACATAATTTTCCGTACGGTAGAAATGGTCTTGGTGCCCTTCAGAATTCGGGGGAGTTGAATGGGGCCAGTCAGAGGCCTGTTGTAACCCACACAGGCAAATGCAGTTCCCAAGGGTCAAGGTTATGGTCACTTGCATGTGGCCATGCTCTTTTATTGGCAATGTTTCTATTGTACTGAGCAATTGAACCTATTTCTGGGTCTTCGGTGTTCTTGTTACTACTTTATTTTCTTAGTGGTTCTGAGATTAGATAGATCTGACTCTCAGCTTCGTATTTTTGAAGAGCTGACTGTGCATAGCATTTTTAGATGAAGGATAAAGGAGCTGCCAGTCCTTGCAAGATCTGAGTCAGGAGGTTGGTGAAGGAGCTGTGTTTGATTGTTCTGCTGCTGATCGCTGGGAGAACGCATTTTATTTCTATTTTGTCTTTTGTGGCTCACGGGAGGAATCTGTAGAATACAAATGACACGTAAATGTAAAAAGCATTTTTGGTATTAAACATGTTTTCAGCAGGTTTTTTACTCTGTATAATATGACCATGTGTGTTTAAAGCTCTGTATGCTGTACAGGTATGAAGATTCTGTCCTCTAATATAAGCGTAAGCCTGTTTCTTTTATATCTGAAAAATGCTGTGTGATTTATTTATTTATTTTTCTCTCTTTGCCCCATACCCTCCAACCCATGTGCTCCCCACTCTCCAATCCTCGTTCAGGCAAAATGTTCTCTCTGATAGCAGAAACATAAGCCCCAAAGACCATGAGCACAATTAGAGAAATACTCTGGGTCTCCGGAGGGATGCAGGGATATCATCCAATGCACTTGAATATTTTTTACTTGCTTAGTTTCCCAGACTGTCCTCAACATAATGTTGAGGGCTATTCAAGTAAAAAATGTTACTTGTGTGAGGTCCTGGTCTTGACTGAACAATGAAAGCGGGAATCCTCAAATTATTTCAGCATGGATTGTGACGGCTGCTCAAACATACTTTGTTGGTGGGTTGGGGGGGTTTTGCCTCATCTAGAAGTATCAGGATGTCAATGTGTCAGCCTCTGAAGATGATTCCTTAGCAGACTTTGACTCTTATGTGCCAGGGCATTTTCCCCATGGGGTAGAACAGAGCTACCATCTGGTTATGGCTCCGCTTACAGGCGTCTGTTCTTCCTTTTGTTTTCCTTTTATTTCTATGTATGTTTGTTTGGCATTACCTAAGGAGAAACATACCTGCTCAGTGGCTTTTCAAAGCCCGCAAACTGTGTGCTTATATAAAAATAGTAAATTTAGCTTGTCCAAGCTGAGAAGTGCATTTGTTTGTATATCGTGGTTTTGTGTCCATTCGGCTGTCGAGCATGAAAACTGCACAGCCTTTGAGTTCCAATAAAGACCGTTTCTGAATGCCAGAGCAGATGTTGAATCCTGGTCTGACCTTGTCAACTAAGTGAGCCAGGCAGCCCCTCACTTTGGTTAGAGCTGAACACCACCAGCTAACACCAACTATTGC
>BOSO01006868.1:0-30006 GCA_018403395.1 Gorsachius goisagi | reverse complement strand
CAACTGGCCAAAGGGCTATTCCAGACCATATGATGTCATACTCCCTTGGCATATAAAGCTGGGGGAAGAAGGAAGGGGAGAACACTGGGAGTGATGGCGTTTGTCTTCCCAAGTCACCGTTATGCCTGATGGAGCCCTGCTTTCCTGGGGACGGCTGAACCTGCCTGCCCATGGGAAGCAGTGAATGAATTCCTTGGTTTGCTCTCCCTGCACACACAGCTTCTACTTTGCCTATTAAACTGTCTTTATTTCAATCCAAGAGTTTTATTACTTTTACCCTTCCGATTCTCTCCCCCATCCCACCGGCAGGGAGAGGGAAGTGAGCAAGCGGCTGTGTGGTGCTGAGTTGCCGGCTGGGGTTAAGCCACGACACCTCCCTTCCAACACCAGGTGCCGCCTGCATTCAGGGCGAGCCGCGAAACCGCACGGACTGAGGTGCTGAGCATGAGCTGGGCGGCAACGCTGCTCAGAATGCTCGGATGTGACAGATCAACCCACCCCGCAGTTAGTTCAATTACGCTATTCAATTTTTCAGTGGAAAAACGTGGCTCATTCCGAACGTACCGAGAAGGGTGTCACAGTTAAGATGCGTTGGGGACTGCATTTCTCACACTCCAGAATATCCCGCTGTCACTGTGTTCTTGAGCTAGCCAACCCACTCCCCCCCGCCTTCTCACATAGTGCATCACACAGAAACCTCAGGAAGCACCAAATGGTAATGGTTTGTATAAACAAGACCTCCAAAATAATTTCTGCACAAGGGAGAATGCTGAGGACATGCAGGCTCTAAGCCCTCCCTAATTAAGCAACACTAGCACCACCACAGCAGTTTTACAAGTCCAATTGAAGTTTTTGATTTGATTTTGGCTTTCTACCACCCACTGACAAGGAAGCATACAAAACAACTGCACATGATATGCAAATGCCTTTTGATGCGTGTGTCTTTGTATCATCAGCTTGACAGATGGATGACAATTATGTCTTTGACTATCTCAACAGCATTTTGACTTGCCTATTCTTTCCATTCCTTAATTTCTGTCAGTTTCTGAAGCTTAGTTTTCAAAGGCATTAAAAATAACAAGGGTTCTCAAAATATTCCTACCATCAGGTCCACTTAAACATAAATAAGTGGAAGTTACTTTAAAATAGGTATTTTACTTCCATGTACTTACCATCAGGAAAAGAAAACGGTTCATATTTAACTTCTTTCTGTGCACCATCACTTTTACTAGACTAGAGAACAGAATATGCTGAATTAATGGTTTTGAGAAAGCTTTAGCACAATCATATCAAATACCAACTCTCCATTCATCTAAAGATGTCCCTAAGCCTAAACATTTTTTGTTCAACTTGAAACAAGTTCCATCACCGTATTTCTAGCTGGACATCCAAAAACCTAATCTAAACAAGACCACTTTTTAAAGCAAATATATAATAATTTTAGCACATATTGCCTAGACTGTTCACCCACCAGATTTACAGGCTTGGAGCACAAAAATAATTCTGCAATTAAAGATTTTATTCCTTGTTAGGGACTTGCTAGCAGCAGAAATGGCAACAAGAAAAGATCAGACAGACTCCTAAGTGCCAATACGTTCTGTTTTAAAACGGCTCTTTCCTTGCTCCTAACTGTGTAAGAAGAGATGCAAGCCTTGTTCAAATGTTTAAATGAAACTGCCAGGAGTTAGGCCAGGAAAAAACTAGTGAACTTAGAAAAATTTTGGCTAAAACACTACAGTTTTAGCTCATTTACTTTTTTCTTCATTAAAGAAAGGGAAGTCAGAATATGTAGACAAGGTAGGAGATGAAACCATTTACCAAGTTTTGAGAGTACAGTGTTTTAGCTCACTAGTACGTATATTCTACATTTGATCAGTCAGATACATAGTAGTCCCTTGTACAACCCTCTCCAGTTGGTGAGCAGGCAAGAGCTACTTACACACCACCAAATAAGTGACCTGCCAGCAAGCAATAATGTTTGAAGAGAATAATTCTGTGCAATTCACAGAAGACCTTTAGGCGTAACACTGGTAAGCAGAAGCACTACATTTTAACATATTTTGAAATAAAAATGTAAGCAACATATTTGTCTACAGCATTTAACATTTCTCATCCAGCAGTCATACTAAAGCAGATACTGTATTTTCATGAAAATATACAAAAAAAGATCTAAAGCTCAATAACAAGAAGTTTGAATGCTAGTAAGAAAAATACATAAATTTAAGGAAGCCAAGTGTTCTCTAGTCCTTATTGGTACCCCAATTTCAGATTGATGACTTATTTAATCAAGATGTCCATGAAATTGCCAGAAGACTTACGTTCTTTGGCTGTTGATTTACTTTTTTGTCTTCTAGATCTTTGAATTTTGAACGATAAGAAACCATTTTTTCCTGAAGGTCTGGCGTACACAGCTCATACACATCCAACATAAGAGGAAATTTAACATCCTAGGAAGTAAAAAGCATAAGGATGATTCTCATTATTTGGTACTCCACATTAAAGCGTTCTCCCATAGGAAGACAACACTAAGTCCAATTAAATGCAACTCTCATCATGTTTATGACACCTTCATCTACTGAAATGTTGCTGCCAGTACTTCCCTAAAGGGCTACAATTCTTTCACAGAAGATTGTTTCATTGTAAACAAACCATCAGAAATTACTACATTCAGTATAAATACTTAAGATTCTTTATTATTAGCCATCATACTTTCATACTACGGAAATACCTATGCAGGCCTAAGGGAAAAAAAATGCACGTAGAATGACTGCACACTTGCAAAAATGTCTATTTTTGTTACCCAATCTTCTAAAACAATTAACATGTGCCTTTAATTTTCACTTCCTTGCTTGTCTTGTAAGGAACAGGCTTCACCTATCATGATGCTTCCTGGGCAGCCCAGGAGGTCCATCACCCAGGGCCAACAGAAAGGAAAACTCTAATGTTTAGCTGTTTACAGCTGGTTCTTGCATTTGTCAATTAGAAAACCAGACAATCAGAATAACTAATACAGGAAGTGTTTGCTAGTATAAACATTTCTCATCAACTTTAGAACACTGTCTTGTGACTGAAAGCATGGCCCTCTCCTTAATTAAACATTCTCCTCTGAACCACTGGTGAAGAGAGAGCAAAAACCATCCTAATGGTATTGGAGCAAATTCATTTCTGTCCCTTACCTCCTCCCCCAGTCTTTATTTTGGTAGCATAGTTTGTCACACATCGTCACAACTGGGAACTAACCTATTTTGTACTTCAGCAAAGAAACTGCACTATTAATGTTTTTAAATGCAATTTAAAAGCAAACAATTTAGTAAATTAGTTTAGTAAATAGCCTTCAAGTGTTAGTTGTCTGCCTATAATAAAAACTCTCTGAAAGGCATAAAGAGGAATTAAAACTTCAATATGCAGAAAACGTACTCACCTTAAGAACTTTGGCATTCACAGATTCTTTCTCTTTGTAAAAAAACCTAACCATCTGAATAGTCAGGTATGCTGGCAAGCGACTAATTTTAGACTGTGAAAAAAAAAAATCAGAAAAAGCTATTACTTTAGATATTCACGGATCTTTTATATCTGAAACATTGCTCATCCTAGGTTACAGGCTATTCTGGAAATATATTTGTACACAAACACATAGGAATATAACAAGGCCTCCCTATTCTGCATCTCTGTACAGTAGCGTACACAAAGAAATAATTTTCAACTGGTCTTAAAATTTTTTGGTAGTGGATATTCAGACGCTTTATAAATACAAATCACATGCTGTTGCAGCAGTAACTGTGTTTTGGGACAGAAAATTGGCAACAGTTAAAAGAATCATGAAGAGAGCAACAAAAGCACCACTCACAGATTTGATATAGAGTGCATTTCTCTGCAGCGTTGGAGAGAGTTTGGTGATTTCCTCTTGAAGACGCTGTGAAAAAAAAAGGTAGCAACACATATGTTCATCATAAAACACAGCTTAAACAAAAACACAGCATGGATAAACAAGCCATCAACTAAATCTTGTTCTACAATCTCTTCCATTGCTATCAGCCATTAAGACACACAGAATTTGAACTTCCTTGGCAGACAGACCATGCCCATTCGTTTGTTCAGCTCTGGGCTCATTCCTGAGTCCTGAAAACACCAAGTTTCTCTCTGCAGAAAATTTTATTCTGCAAGAGTAGAACTTGCAATTTAAATATCTGGATTTGGTTATGAATGTGTCACGTCTGGTTGGAACACAACTAAAAGAAAAAAAAACCCTGAAGTTTCTTGTGACAGGGATATTTTCACATTTCTCGCCTCTCAGCCTAAAGCAGAGCAGTATATAAGGAGCCAAGTGGTGATACTGTGCTTACAGGGACCTTTACAAATTCAGGGAAGAACTGATCTGGTTGTTAGTGTTGTGAATCTCTTGCTACAGGCAATCCAGTGTACCAATTCTAGAAGGCCCTTTCTGGCCTGAAAGTGAGTTTTCTTTTTTCAAAATCTTCATAATTTCTGAGCATTAACTATTTTATTTTACTTTTGATTCTAAATTTTGTCAAAACAGAAAAAGCAGAAACAGAGATTATCTGAGAACTATGCAACTTGGTCCGGTCCTGTACAAGCCAGATCTCTGTTTCCATCCCTGCTCTTACAGAAATACTCTGCAAGAGCAGTTACTACAACTAGCAGTACTATAATAAGGTTTTTGTAGTAGCTCCTCTCTCTGCTCCTTCAGATTCTCAAAAAACCCCTGAAAACCTAGAAATATATATATAAAAAGCACAGACTACTTTAAGAATTCCTAAACAGTTTAAAGATGATGATGTGTTATGGAAGATTTAACACCCCCTTCAAATGTGCAAAATTAAATTTAAGGTTAATCGTTTTATAATTTAGTTTTTTTCTTAGAACACAGCAACCAAAATGCCACCCTATTTTAAACTTTGGACTTTCTGGCAACTGTTTACAGCGTGCTTAAATCATGGTACTACTCAGTCTGAAGTGAAAGTCAAACAAATACTTTCAAATTACAAGTAACAAATTCCTGGCACTTGGTTACCTGCATGGGAAAAGACCACATCAGGGTCAAGAAAATGCTGTGTTGAAGTCTGCTTAACATTAACAGGCAATTCATTTTCACTTCCATCTTCCCATTGAACACCTCCAAAAACCCTTGGAACTTCATAAAGCTTGGACAGCAGATGTCAATTCCAAGTCACAGATTAAAAACACAGGTCATTTAGAATCTGAATTTAAAAAAAAAAAAGTTGTAATGGCTTACCAATTTTAGTCCTGTAAACAAGTATTTCACTTCTTGATTGATAAAGCAGCTAAGCTGAAGCAGATTCTCCTTTCCTTTAGTTACTTCCTCTTCTTCAGCTTCTGTACATTTCATGCTTCACAAAATTAAGGAAAACCATCATGCACCAAGAGCTGAACTACTGCTCCAGTGAAAAGAACACACTGAACAGCATGGTAACTTAAGATAATCCTGCGCTTGTGCATCAACAGTACTTTTACTTCTCATAGGATAAAAATGAAGATTTGAAACAGCTCTTCCTTCTAACCAGTCTGTTCCTTTGTGTCTAATGACGAGTGGTAGCTGAGGCAGACAGCACACCAAAAAGTAAAGTAAGTTTTTAATCACCATTTAAGCCTATGAGGCCTGCATGCTTCTTTCTTACCTCCCCACCCCCCCAGGACACAGGATCACACTAACTGGCTGCCAATACCGAGTCTTGAAACCTGCAATTACTGGTCACAATTAATACAAGTTCTTCTATTCCTGCTGCTGGCCAGATCTCCTGTTTCTTTCAACGCACACAGCCTCCTTTCCCTGCCTTGTATCTGTCCTCTTCGCTGAAATGAAGACCAATTCTTCATTATTTTCTATACATTCTTCTAATCGTTCCATCCAACGTCTTATTTTTCGTCGTTCTGCCACCAATCCTTCTCTCTCATCCACTTCCATCTAATGAGATGCATTCAGAGTGATCAGAAAAGTATCTGTTCTACAAATGCTGCCATAATCACACTTTGAAGACTAGCAACACAACTTTTCTACCAAGTCTCTTCCTCCTGCCATTAGCCTACATGTCATTCCTCTTAGCTACTCATTCTGCTCCTCCCAACTATTTCAGGGATAACAAATATCACAGTACAGGGAGAGAGATGCACGACTCTTACCTTAAAAAAGGCCTTTACTCTTCATTCCTACCAAGCTATGAGATACACTACCTCATTTAAGGGGATGTTTCCTTATTTCAGATGAGCAAAATGCACAGTATAATTCTTTCTAAAAGTGACAGCCAGTTTAGTGACGGACAGGATTTTGGTGTGGAGAGGTGGGAAGACAGTAATACTTGGCACGAGATGTGTGCCCCATGTGGTCTTTTTGTTCTTGCTATAAAAAAGGCTACTAGAAAGTTGTCAGCTGCCTTAGTTTCTTACTCATCTAACAGCGTGCATCTAATTCATTTCTTAAGAAATCAATCAACCTATCCTTTGTCCATGTTTAGTATGCCAAGAGTTATCAGCAATACTCCCTTACAAACCAAAAAAAAAAAAGGCTATTTAGAAAGATAATTACTTTTATTTGGATAAAACATCTCACATCCTTGAAGTAGGTAACTGGCAATTCTCTCTGGGGAGGAAACCTGGTATTCAAATTCAGTGGGTTCTTCTGAAAATCTGCATTACCATTCTTCCTCCCTAGATCATCCTCTCTCTCAAAGCATATCTAATCTTAACTTTAACTTCTCTATACTCTTGCTATAAATCATTCCCTCTCTTCCCCAACACACACCTTCATTTTCTATATTATTTGGGACGATGCTTTTCATCCTCCCTGCAGTCAATTGCTAAATTGTAAAATTATTATCGTTCTTTATAGCTTGCCTTAGTCTTTAGGATACGCTGTTTCAAATTCAATGCTGAAGAACTGATCAATTAAACTCTTCTTTTTAGAAGTTGCTGCTGTAGCTCCAGAGTCTGTCTGTAAAACAAATTACTTATGTTGTAACTTTAAATAGCATGTTAGGACAGTCTTCTTTACAGACAAAATAACTCCATTTATTTAAAGTCTTTGAAGCCTATTCCTTCACCTTTCTATAGTTCCATTTTCTCATAGTCAGTCAATCTCCTTACACCTCATAAATGTTTTAAACCAAATGCATTTATAGCATGCTGTTAAAGCCACATCAGCAAGCAAGACCTCAATCAAAAAGATCTACCTCCCTGTCCCCCAACTTAAACCTGTCTTAAATTTTAGAGTAGTCTATCAGATTTTTGCCACTGCCAAGTCTCTCCAGAAAACAGTTTACAGAGAAAGAGGAGAGTCCGTTGGTAAAGTCTTGGGGAAAATTTTAAGTAATTTCTTATCAGGTTGATTAAGCTAATTGTGTCTCTGAAGTACCATTCTTGTAGCCAAGAATGCTGTAGCACACTTTTTTCAGAAAAAAAAAGTTCACATGTGCTAAATTCACACGTTATCAGGGCTAGCTGCTGCATACTCACAGTCACCACCACCCTGGTCCAACCCACACCTTCCAAAGCCCAAAGGAAAAGTATTCCTATAGTACACTCCATAGCATAGCTGACATGACACAGGTAGATTATGCTGATCAGACAAATCAGAAAGCTATTTCACTTACTGGGCTACAGACACATGTTGAAGAACTCACAGAACAGATACTCATTAGCAAAAAAATACGTGGATCACAAGTACAGTACTATAAATCCTAACTCTGGTTAGAGTAAGACTACAATTACCTCCATAACTGTATCACCTTCTATGCCTTCCAGCTTCTGCTGTAGTACCCTCATCATCTGCACCCAGCACTCATTGGCATCCTAGGAAGGGGACAGAAAATTAAATCTGACTAGTAGCGTTGAGTCACTAATATTAAACCCACCAATCTCAATCTTTACACTATAAAACCAAGTGTAAGGATTCCTTAAATACGAATTTCTCCCTATTTCACCATATATTTTCAGAGCTAGCACCTGATATTACATTCAACTTTTCTACATGATACAAAAGCAACCACTTTACTGCGATAAATTATTTTCACAGGAGAAGGGAAGTTTTAAAATATTCTTGTTCTCAACTTCCAACATACTTGTTTTCAAACAATAAGCTAATAATCAGTCTTTACCTGTTGAAGGTACTGGCCTTGATCGCCTTTCTCTGCAAACTGTGGGAAGGCCATGTGTAAGAACTGCAGGAGAATGATAGGTGGGATACTGGAGGAAGTTTTATCCATGGAATCAAACAAGTCTCTAAGAGCTTGAAGAAAAAGTAAGTCATTGCTTTGAGAAGTGGAAAAACAATTCAAACATTGCAGGAATTTTAAAAAGAATAGTAAACCAGCAGCAACATTTTAAAACTGATCATTTAACAGCGTCCAATTTGATCTTCCCAAAGCAGGACCAAATCTTCCAGGTGGCATAATAGGTGCACCTAAGATCTCATTTGTGAACATGACTCTACAAGCGTAAAGATGACAATTCTGAGAGTTTGGCACATAGTGCCTTGTCTTTCTTGGCTGCTAACAGAAAAAAAAAATCTGAGCAGTTAAGATTTCATTCGAAACACATCTGAGGAACAATGTTTTCACAAGAGGACTACACCTAGAGAAAGCGGAAGGCATTCACAATCTATCCTGTAGAGCTGCTTAAATTCACCAACTACTGGGGAAAAAAAAGCTTTCATTTTTCCCAACTAAAATATCTAGAAAATACTCATGCTTAACTTAAGACCCAGGAAAACAAGTATGTATATGCATACGTGCAGATGGTTCATAACTGTGCAATTCAATGAATGCTGCTGACTGCATGACAATACACACGGCTTTCTTTTTTGCTCCAGACACACTACTATATGTCTTATCTACCCAGGTTACAGCATCTAAAATCCACAAATTACTTCAGAGACACCTGACACCTAATTTACAAGTGGAGAGACTAATGAATGACACTCTTGAATAGGTGAATATAGGCAAGATTACAAGGAACCAAGGTCAGTTGATTCCTCTCTTTAGAAACAGCTTCACTGACCTTCATAAGAGGGACAACCGATATGACACAGCAATTAAAAAAAAATGCCATTAAGTGTCATGCAGGAGTTCTTGACCAGCTCAGCACCAAAGAATTAACTACTAATTACTTAAACTATTATGACCTAAAAAGCAGAGCTGTCACCTTAAAAAGAAAACAAGGGACATGAAGTAAAGGCAGTGAAAAGGGGAGGGGCAGGCATGGTTGTATAGAGTAACCATTGAACTTACCACCCCAAAATTCGATCAGCAGGCATACCCACAAACTGGACCTTTCCTTCCTTATATTGTTTTGTTTTTCCTTAAATGGACTGGTAGAAATCCCAGTGTCCTGGCCCAGCATCTTAGTGGGGCAATGAAATAGAGTAAAAAAAGAAAAAGTGGACAAGTAGTACCCTTATTCAAGTGTAAGGGGTCTAACTAGAATTCTAGTTAGAACTTGGGAGATATGAGGCCATCGTGAGCTCCCACATTGTGAGCACCCAGATCACCACAACAAAGAGTAACTTTCCTTTTGAGGACACTACTTTCTATTTCAGTTATGAAATCTGGGTCTTTAGGGTAAAGGCTAAGGCCACTGATAAAGCACCAGCTACCACCTTAGCAATAATGCTCAGCCAATAAAACATACGAAAAAATATCAATGAAATACATATTCTAGGAGTATGGTGTTAGCCTACCGTTATGTGAAACAGAGAACTGTACATTAAAATATTTCTACGCAAAATGATCAAATCAACAGATGGATGGATTCTGCTCTAGGAAGTTCCAATTACTTTATGCCTACATGCAAAACAGTTAAGAGATACAAATGATTTCTATCTAAGCCTAGATCACACTTGAATATATTTTTCCTAGTCTGCAGCTATATCCCTAATATGCAAGGGATGTATGCTTTGTGGCCAAGGTCAGATATTAATGACAGAGCAAAATGAATCCTCCAGTGCTAGCAGATCTGAAATTCCTAAGGCATACGCACTAAAGAAAAATACACAGAGCTCTGACTGCCATTTTCATCTGCAGTTAGCAGGAAATCACACGCTAGCCTAAACCCCTGTGTTCTACTCTAAACACCAACCTGCAGTAATGTATTGAGCAGAAGCCATTTCTCCAGAAGCTCTTAAGGCACCACCATACCTAAAAGAGGAGAATAATAATCTGTATGCAATTAAACACAACCAAGAGGAACAGTCAGGTTTTTAAACCACAAAGCAGGCAGCAGCTAGATTTATTTAAATGTATCAAAAGAAATCAATCACCAAAACAGAAGTAACTGAAGATAAGATTTACTCACACTCACCTCACTGGCATCCTTGACACAATAAATAAATGCAGACTGGGAAGCCTGGATACATCACTGTTGCTTCCCTAATCCATTTTCCCCAAAGACTCAATCTATTTTTAAAGAAACTGAGAAAAAGTCGGAATAGAAGCCACCCCATTTCTGAAACATTTGCCATGGCTTCTTCAGATACATGGGGAAAAAAAAAAACCAAAACAAACACCTTCAAGTACAGATGGCAGATAAAATACACAGAGATGGAGGGCAGGCTTGCTTCCTCCCTCCACAGCAGAAGCAAGACAGTGAGAGGTGAGACATTTTTCTTGGGGAGGTATTTCCTACACTGAAGAATGCTGGGAGTCCTCCCATATTACTAGAACTTACCACTCCTCTTGGAATGATTTCTTAATTTACCAGCTGCATGAGGAACAGACGGCCTCCTCAAAGCGTGTAAGCCTTCAAGCAAAAGGAGCATCTCATGAACTCTTTAATCTCAGACTGAACTTTAAAAGTTCTGTCCGTTGCTAGATGATGAGCAGGAAACTTTTCCCCTGACATGCTATGGAACAGTGAGTACCCTTGCAGGGATCAAGGGAGCAGCTGGTGAGAAACGAAGCTGTAATAAGTAAGCTTTCCCATGTGAATCCTTTCACCTCTCTCCCACTGCCATGTACCCTCCCCTGCTGCCGTCAAGCAGGGAAGGCCAAATAAAGGCTGCCTGTGAATGTGACTTCCCACAGACAATAAGGCCACATCTTGTATTACAGTCTGCCAATTTTATAGGGTACATTTTGACATTTAGTACGTTAAATTTGTCGAATACTCTGATTCAGTGCAGTAACTCAGAGTCCTTTACATGGAAATAAAATAGAAATAAACAGACTTTCCTAAAATGACAACACTGAAATACAAGAAAAAGCTTTGAAACACAGTTTCTGTACTTCATAAATAGTTCTTGGTGCTAAATAATTAAGGTTCACCTGCTAACAGAATGAAGAAGAAATTGTAAGTACTTAAATAACTAGTGTTTACAGTAATCTAGACTATCCGGTTGGGTATCAAAGTATCATGAAAGTGTATTTTAAAGGAATTAACCCTAAGATGACAATGCTCTGCCTAATCCTCACATTTTTTAAATACTGATGGTTTTCTCATTATAATTCATCTGGAGGACAAATTCAGGCTCACATTGCTATGTATTCTTTTTTCTTCCTATCTTCGTCATTTTCGAGTTTCTCGTATATTCCTCACAAGAAAAAAATTGGCCATTTTCACATTTCAGTCCAGAATAACAAAAAAAAAATAAATCAGAAAAGCTATTCTACAATCAGAATGAATGAAACATTCCATAAGGAATGTTCCCTGCACATCCACATGACAGTAATTCCAGGTTATTCCAGTTTGCCACCACAGTAACACCCATGGTCCTATCTTGGAGCTTCCTGCTGTACCTCCAAGTACCACATGTCAGTAATGTCAGAATTTGGTAGCTGAAAACACATTGTGCAATAAAGCCACTAAAAAAAAAAAAAAAAAACCACATTCCTCAAAGGAACAGAACTCCCGTACAATTCTTTTATACAGAACAAGCCCATACAAACTAACACCAGAAAACAGGGTTAGGAGTTCAGTTGCTTATTTAAGCATTTTAAACAACTCTTGATAGGAACTATTTTTTAGCTAGGCAAGGTGCATTCTCTCCACTAAAAGCCAGTTCCAACAAATACATAGCCTTAAGGTCTTTAAAAAGTACAGACTAACAGAGCCATAGGGTAAACTTTAATCGATCGTTATGTTAATCTTGCATAGATTTAAAGAATAACAATTGTTAAGATAACCCATACCAGTATTAAGATGACCGTTCCACAAAATATCTATTTCATTAGCTAAAGAAAACATTTTAGTTGTGGTATTTTTGAACTGAATCCTACCTTTTAAGGGCCTCTTTCACTTCTGGCACTGAGCGGATACACTGAACCGTAGCATTCATGTAGCAAGTGTTGCCAAGGTTTGTCAATCCACATGGTAATTCCATCTACCAAAAAATTTACAAGGGTACTTGATGGTCTGAGAGAGATGTGCAACCATTTTTGTATAAATGTTATAATTTGACATCAATTTCTAAGAAAAGGAATGACCAGAGATGTGTAAAGCCTAGAATATTCCATCAAACTTCATGAAGTTTTCCAGATCCATTTCTGATTATATTAATTATTTCACCATTCAGTGCTTTTAGAGGACATTCAGGAATGCTTTGGGTTTTTTTCTGTGCATGTTTAGTTTAATGAACATATTCTTCAAGCAGGCAGTCATTCAGAAAGTCCAATTATAATCTCACTTAAGTTTTGACCTTAAAACTCTATTTCTGTGAAATTTCCACATGAATACATTTGTACAAAACAGTGATGTTTTAATTAAAATCAGTTTTCAGTAAAACTCTTGAATGTGAAGTTCATCGTTAGAAACAAAAGCACTATTTAAACTTCTCTCCAGAAGTCTGCAACAGATCATTAATTTGATCCTTTCAGACAACTTGTGAACTTCTAAAGTTCTGACAAATGTGAAGGCCAACCAATAATTAAACTAACCACTTTCAGAAACAACTATAAATCACAATATAATAGCTTTTTTTTTTAATCCTGCATATTTGAGCAGTTGTCAGGGAAAAGCACAGTTTAATGAAACTGAAGTAGCACTGCATACCAATACCACTTAATTATTTTAGGAAGAGATAATTCATTTAGCTATGTATTCCATTTTTAATGAATACATACAGTACAGACAATTGAATTTTGATGTATAACAGAATTTGAATCAGAGAAATGCAACATGACCAACTTTTTCAAAACGTTATTGACACTGAATCATCTCCTTGTTTGCTAAGTTAGCTCAGAGTCTGTGTATAGGTTAGTCTCAAAAAATACATAACTATCCTTCACCTGCTGGTGCCATGGAAAGCATTAAATACTGAAGCACAAAACCAGTCCTAAACTACAGATCCATTTTCATATGGACATGCATAAAAGTCTTCTCATTCTGCATGCACAGTTGACAAGTGCCATGCAACTGTTTTAAGTATAACAAAGAGCTCTTAGTTCAAATGACTGATGAGAAAATTAAACCTTTCAAATTGTAAAAAAGACAACTCAAACAGAAGTTAAATTCATTAAAAAAAATAACTAGTTATGCTTTTCCAGACTTCACACCCGTAAAAGAAAACATAAAAGCTATTCCACTAATGTCAAACTTATCTTTATTTTTCAGAAAGAGAAGTTTACCTAACACTACTAACAAGGACAAAGAAACCCCCAAACACACTGCACCTCAAACAAACCCTAGTTTCCCTCACAAATACGAAGGAGGCAGGAAATAATTTTGCACATCTAAGAGTCCTTATTCAGTCAAAGTTCAGGACACTAATATGGCAAGGGCAATACAACTTTGTCTTTAAAAACATCAGCAATGCTATTCTTAGAAAATTTACTAAGCTGCCTGCTTATAGAAAAAACAGCACTAGTTATATGAATCTCAAATTAAATTCCAGACTTCTCATCACTGCTAACAGTTGGATCGTCAATGTAAATTGGCATTTCTTTGAGAAGCTATAAATGCTAAACAGACATTAGAGTTTCAAAATCCACTTTTAAGCAACTGAAAGTATTTAAAAACTTGCCATCATTCAAAGGTTTACAAGAAGCCAAAGTCTGAAATATCCTTACAGCTGAAGCCAACTGCTCCTCTGTCATGTCTTCTACAAAGACGGGTCGAGCAATTGGCTCCTCTGGAAGTGCATCTGCAGAGCCCATCATTAATAAGGTCATCCCCTTGAAACACAGTAAAAAAAAGTAATAAATATTTAAAGGGAAGTTATTGCTGGTTAATAAAAAGAAAATCATTAAGCTCTTGACATATTTCAGCTATTTCCCTAAAATTAAACATAATCTTTCTCTTAGTTTACAGATCTGATACTGCTCTGTTGTTTAAGGGTAATACCCTAACTTTCTCATTATCTAGAAAGTACTTATTGAGAACAATTTCACAGCATTATCCATGCTAGACATTTCCACTGAGCCTGGTGAGTCTGCCAGCAGCTGACAATGCAAGATTCCAATCAGGACTAAATTTAACATTCATGGAATACCCTCATGTGAAGTGTGCAGAAAAGCTCCCTTCCTGATGGACCACTAGTGATCAAGCATCTTCAACACTTCAGCACTAATATTCCTCTTTCCCTTAAGTCTTAGAAAATACCTTGGAACCAAGGATAAGTGAGCAGCTAAATTCCAATTTGAAAGAAGCCACAACATTTGAGCTTCTCAACTGAGTCTCTCAAGTTCTTAGATTCAGAATTCTCTAAACAACAAAAACATCTCATCTTTAGCCTAGAATCTGGGGAGACACTTCAGATAGATGTGGGTAATAATGAGGACCACAGCTCTGAGTTCAGAGTCAGTTTTTTCACCTGAAAAGCAAGCAGGAAAGGGAAATGCCATCCTTCGGTCTGGAAAGTTCTGAGTACGTTAAACTAATTGAAAAGTGAAAAACAACCAAAATGACCCCATTTAGTTTAGGCATGAGGACTAATATTCAAAGGAGGGGGAAAAAAAAGAAGCAATCCAGTTACCATGCTTGCTGGACTAGCATAAGGAAAAGGAGTTTTTCAGCATTCTACAGTACTATTTCTACTCAATAAGATCTACCAAAGGGGGAGAAAATGGTTATCTGGGGCCCTGAAAAATACAGTGCTAAGGAAAAGGATGGACAACAGAATGGAAAGAAACTGCTTTGACAGTGTAAATAAATCCCTAGAACTCACGTATACATTATTAGAATTAATAGAGGTAACTATTAGTTTAACAGTACGCAGAAAAGGACAAGCATATTACATACTGGGGTTTTTGCTGAATGACTTTGCTGCAATAGCTGCAAATACAAGCTGCTAGTAGACGCTTGTGAACTAATTACAAGGGTAAGAGTAATGCTACCTAATTCAATCTGCTCAGTGAAGAACTGGAGTAAAACCTCTGCCAAACTGATGTTACAAGGCACCCACAGAAATGAAGTGACCAAAAAAACCCAAACAAAAATTTTTTGAGATTCCCCATTACAATATTACATAGGTAAGAAACACAAATACATTCACTTACTGTTTTCTTTGTGAACTAGGCAAAGGTGTGAATAACCATTACTAATGGCTTTGTTTTTAAACAGCAGCTACTTGGTACAGGAGAACAAGAAGGTTGATAAAAAAGGAAATAGGCAGAGCTGTTACTTCAGCGTTTGTAATGGAACGGTTTTCCATGCTGGGAACATACAAGCACCACAGAGCACAGTGTCCAGGCTCACAAGCTCTCTCTAACATCACTTATTATTATGGTAACAGACAACACAGAAGGACCACTGGTCTGACCCAGAACATTTCTTGTAGAAAGAGATCTATGCTCCCGAGTACTTCAGGAAGATGGTGTTATTTCCCCACTGATGCCAAAAAAGGCTTTTACGAATCAACAGTGAGAACTTTGTAAGAATGCTTATATATGACAACTATAAAATTTGTCATCAAGGTCTGATTTCTAAGAAAGAGTTACCCATTCAAAGAGGAACAGCAAGAACTTAATCTTTCTTTAAATGCCAAAATAAAAATCAAACTAGTAAAACTGAGTTATTCCTCAGAACTTACATTCTTTATTTTTAGGTTCCCCCAGTCATCATCCTGTATTTGAAAATAAATAAAAGACAAGTTAATTATCTTGCAGCAAAAGACAAGCAAGTATTTTCATTAATATTGACCACATATTTCTAAATATAAATTGTGTTTCATCCAAGATTCTACAATATTAACTATTTGCATGTCATCAAGTCTTGTCTGACTAAAATAAAAAGCACCCAAGTCATCTTTTCAATAAGATTCTTCATCTGTTGTCCAACACTTAAATGTAAACAACTTTTTGTAGGGGTGCTGCCTATATCACATTACACCAATAACTCCAGCAGAGAAGTGCCAGAGAAACTTTTCTTAAACAAGCTAAGAGCAAGAAGTTGCATTCAGATTCTGAACATTAAAAAGGAACAGAAAAAAACCCACCAAGCAAAGTAGTGTTTGGTATAAAAGAGTGAAGAGGTGTTTTAATACAGCAGTGTGCCTCCCAACCACTCAGCAACAAACTTTTGCCAGTATTTTGCAGTAGTAGGCAAGGAATCATACAGATTTTTTCAGACTGTTTCTGAAAAGTGCAGTCAGTTTAATGCATACAATGAAAGATCTTCTGGAGTAATACTCAGAAATATGGTCATTGCTCATTATATTATAATGTAATAAAATTAAAAATAATCTTAAAAAATCCACAGATTTCTACCTTCAGAGTTCCTCCTTTAACCATAACCTTCTGTCTAGCTGGCTGAACTCCCGTCAGTGCAAACAACTGGGCTTTGAAGACCATTGGAGGTTCGTCAGTGTTAAGCTCCACGCCATCGAATTTCTCTTTTCCCCATTTCACGTTAACTGCAATCAAAATGTTTTGAAACTAGATTATTTCCTAATATACAGGAATGTAATTACCAAGATTAACCCAGTATTTCGAATTCCAGACTTTATACCATCTCAAAACATACCGTTTTTAACTCTAAAACTTGTCAATAATCAAGCTAAGGGACATCTTTTCTACAAGGTATCTCAGCCATCAGAACGCACTATTTCCAACAAGCCTAAAACTATCCTAAAAAACCAATTGTAAGCAACACATATACTGAGAAACTTTGCAAGCAATAAATGTGTATAACAGCATTACAAATTCTTTGGGCAAGTCTTCACAAAAGCAGCTCAGAAGCAACTCTCCCGATCTCTTGGCACTGTTCATCACAAACACATTTCTGAAGGAAGTCCAGGCATGCAATTCCAGTTCAGTTTTCCATACCATTTCCGTTCTCCTTCAATGGCAAACAATAACATGTTCTTTAAAAGCAAAGCTACTGTTTGATAGCTGTAATTTTGGCTACCAGTATCATTCACGTGGAGCTACGTGAGGAGGTAAGCGTGCATCAAGACAAGCCCCATAAAATAGCACACCTCCTGCTTCCTTTCAATGGAAGGTTAACCTCACAGCGCTGTTTACAACACCATCTTGCTACCCTCCTCAATTTTGACAGTGTTCACACTGTCAAAACAAAACAACGTACACAAACAACGTACCTGCGTGCAAATACAGAGAACAGCCTAGCACAGGTTGCAGCTCCAGAAGCCCTGACCCCAGTAAAGGTGCAGGACTGGAAATAAGAAGTGAAATTTGGTCACGCAAAGCTTAGCTCTCAATGCTGGAAATGGGATCATCAAGCAGGAACGTGAGGCAGAACGCCACAAAAGCATGTTAAATTCACTTTGGTAAAGCTAGTACCAACCAAGAACAGACAAGAATGCCTAGAATAAACAGTCTGTTTCTAAAGTATGGTTACACATTGTTGATCACTTCCAATCACTACCATAGGTACAGAAGACTGTTCTAGCAAGCTGCAGTTTTGCTGAAAATATATGTGCAAAATACAGCACACAGTCATATCCTATGTGCACAGCAAGTGGCTGAAATACCATACTTTAAGAAAGCCGTTATACTTCCTTCCACCTGTGCTTCCGTTTTAAGTAAACATACTATGGCAACTCCAGGGTTTATTCTAACTCTCAAAAGTTGTGATTTAAAAAAAAAACTTCCAAGAAGGTTCAAGATTTCAGATGTATAGAGTGTTTGCGACGGGTAATAAGGAAGAATAACTTAGCCTAAATTAGCCTACAAAGCAACTCAAAAGACTGACTTTTCAGTATTTCTAGCAGAAAATACCTTCTGATTTTTTTAAAGCCACATTTTTTATTTTGCATATTTAAGACCTACCAAGCACATGACTTTTCCCATTTACCAGGAAGACAACCCACTCAGTCACTGAACAAGTCAGCCACGCAGCCTTTCTAAATTTTGCATTTTTGAACAGTCATGCATCCACCGCTAAATACGCAAAAGAGTTAGCAATTATTAATCAGTAGTGTCACCGGTTTTGACAACTCAGCGCTCAAGAGGAGGAAACAGAAGAGCGTGGATGTCTTTTCTTCAGAGAGTGCAGTCAAAATTTCCACAAAGAGTTTCCAAACTAAAGGAGAAAACTGTTAATTTGAAAACAATGGAAACTAAAAAAAAAAAAAAAGGACCACTGAACAGAAAACACAGCTTATACAGATGTGCTAGAGTTCAGGAAAAGTCCTGTTATACTGACATCAGGATCCCAGTTTGCCAAGCGCAATTAAAATAGCAGAGAAACAGCGGCACAACTTGTGTACTGGGGCCTTCTACAATCTGTTCCTTACGCACTAAAAAGCCCCAAGAGGCCAGACCTGTGAAACATAAACAAACCAGTAACAACCGGTCCTAGAAGCATCACTAGAGGTTTTGCTCTTGCAGTCTTCATTAGAAACTTTCCTTCGTGGTAAGGAGAACAAGAAGAATGCGATGTAATTTAAGAAAATGTTAACTCCTCTGATTTTAACTCGGAAATAATGGATTTAAAAGAGCAGAGGCAGATGCACCTGAGTAAATTTGGAGGTGTGGATGCAAAATTATGGCTCGCTTGACAGACAGCAGCACTCATCTTGGTACAAAACAAAAATACACCAAGAGAGAGTAATACTAAGGCACGGTCACGGACGACCGAGCTTTGCCGAAAGGGCCCTCCCGGCCGTCAACAGCGCTCGCCCCTCAGCCCCGCCGGGCCAGGCCAACACTTCCTCCTCAGGCGGCCAGGCCTCCTCCCGGGCCGGGCCAGGCCCTACGTCCCGGGAGCGCCCATCGCCGTCCTCAGCCGGGTGCGGCGGGCACGTGCCAAGCGCCGGCGGCCGGACGGCGGGGCCGCCGGCGGAGCCTCCCGCCGCCCCTCGGGAGGCGCCGCCCGCCTCCCTTCGCCTGGCGGCGGGAAGGGCCTGGCTGGGGACAGCGGGGCCGCCGAGGAGGGGCTCGTCACTGAGGCAACGGCACCCGCAGCCGTGGGCGCTGCCCCCCGCCCCACGCTGCGGACGGCCGCGGGCCGGGCCGGGCCAGGAGCGGGCGGCGGGGCCGGCTCACCTGAGAAGAGCGGCATGGCGGAGGGGGCGGGCGGCGCGCCGTATCCTGGGAGGGCGAGGTGGCGGCAGGGAAGTGAAAGGGCGGCGGGGAGCGGCGCTGGCAGGGAGCGGCGTTAGCGGGGAGGGAGCGGGCGGGCGATGGCGGCGGCTCCGGCGCGTCCCTTCCTCCCTCGGGGTCTCATTCAAACCGGCCCCTCAGGATGACGCTGCAAGCGGGGCCCGCTCTCCGGAAGCGGGGCGGGCTGCGCGCGCAGCGCCGGAAGGGCGGGGCGGGGCGGCGGGCACGCGGGGAGCGGTGAGGCGCGGGGGCGGAGGCGGTCGCGCGGCGCGGCCGGTAACGGCTGCTCGGCGGAGCAACGGCCGCAGGGTCTGGCCCTGGGGCAGAGGAGGGCGGCAGGCGCTGCCCTGCGGACCGGAGAAGAGAAACTGCTCCGGCTGTGGGCTCTCCACGGACAACGGTGGTTTCTCGGGAGAAAGCGTGACTGAATGCCGGGCTTCTCTCTTAACCCGGGAACGCATAACCCACCTAAAGTTAGCGGCCGGCTCGGTGCCCGGTGTGATTAAACCTGCTGTGGGCAAACCGGAGGCACAGCCACAGCGTAAGGTGTGCGGGTTGGAGCCCGGGAAGGAGCCCGGTCCCCGGAACGGGTGGAAGCCGCCGCTGGTGCCGCGGGCGGGGAATGCCGGTGTGGAGGGCAGAGCGCTGAAGGGCTGAGGCGGGTTTATAGGCGTTCGGGTGGCTTGCCCAAAAGCTGTGATTGCGAGAAGATGGGGGCTAAGAAGAAAGAAAAGGGTGTTGGGGGTGAAATACGTTTGGGTTGTAGAAAAACGTGGAGTAAGAGAAAAAAATCCTCAACGGAAGAACTTTATTAAAGGGAGAGGGGGTTACTGCTCTACCAGCAATTATTTTAAGACTCAGTGATAGATGATGGATAAGGAGCACTGAAGGACAAGTGTGATGGCAATGACCAGGAGACTTCAGGACAATAAAAAACAGTTTAAAGATACTGAAAATGGTAGACATGGAGACATGAGTCTCAACTGTTTCCACAAAACCTCTTGGTATTAGGCTGTGATTGAAGAAACTAAAGCAGTGTCTAAACATATGAAAAGGAAGAGAATGCCAGAAAGAAACATCCCTTCCTCAGGCCCATCCTAGCTACCACCTCTACAAACCCAACGTTGATATCCACCAGCTCTCTAGCAGCTGCAGCCGTAAGAGCTGCCAGTGTTTGCTTGACTGCATTTGCACTTTCTGGCCCTCCTTTTGTTATAGAAGTGGTACCCAAAAAGAAAAGAATCTGTCCTTGATAAACATGCTGCTCACCAAATGTGATTTTCAATTCCAAACGGTCAAAGAGGAATAGACAAAATGGCTGTAATAACAACCCAGGGTTTGGAAGTAAGCCTTTAAATGTAAGGCTTAGAAATTTCAGTTTGTCAGGAACAAGAACAATACAAGTTTATTTTATTGTCTAGTGTAGGCTCCTAGACTTGAAAAGGAAGTTTTGGGAAACAAGGATTACATTTCACAGATAAGCTCCAACAGGCAGTATGCTGAAATTAAGCTGGATCTTGAATTAAGGTGGAGTTTCCAATTATTAAGCTCATTTAAGCATTGTTAAAGTTTACCAGCAAGGGCGATGAATCTTCTGTTACTTTGACTTGCTTAAAGGAGCCTTCTAGAAAGGCTTTAATCCAGTTCTAGGGTGAGATCCTGTAGACCGTCTGGTCAAGTGAGAGCAGATCCCAGCTGTCTGCCCATGAGTCTTGTGTAGGCATTCGTTCTTCATACCAACAGTGACCTGTATAGAGGCTATTTATTTCATAGAATCATAGAATGTTTTGCATTGGAAGGGACCTTTAGAGGTCATCTAGTCCAAGCCCCCTGCAATGAGCAGGGACATCTTTAACTAGATCAGGTTGCTCAGAGCCCCGTCCAACCTGGTCTTGAATGTTTCCAGGGATGGGGTCTCCACCACCTCTCTGGGCAACCCATTCCAGTGCCTCACCACCCTCATTGCAAAGAATTTCTTCCTTATATCCAGTCTAAACTTACCCTGTTTTAGTTTAAAACCATTACCCCTTGTCGTGTCACAGCTGGCCCTACTAAAAAGATTGCCCCCATGTTTCCTATAGGCCCCCTTTACTGAACGGCCGCAGTCAGGTCTCCCCGCAGCCTTCTCCTCTCCAGGCTGAACAACCCCAACTCTCTCAGCCTGTCCTCACAGCAGAGGTGTGACTCCTCAATGAAAATTGAATGCTCTACGGTCTGGAGCTGCACTGAGTGCTTTCTCCTCTGAGAGGATCGGGTCTCGGGCAATCACAGACCATTTGTTTCCAGGATTTGGCAAAGACACTAGAGGGTGCTGCATTGAAAGAGAAGAATCAGGGTTTGTATCCACAGGAAAACTCTTCCTGACCACGTCAAGGTTAAGAACCGCTACCTCCCTCTTCTTTCCTCCGAGGTTGCATAGGCCTCTACCTGCCGTAACAGCTTTGTGCATTTTTCCATAAGGAGGAGATCAATAGATGCTGGTTTCCTTGAACCTTAAACAAACTGACATAAGGAGTATAGAGACACAGGGTGCAACCTAACGTATAAGTATAAAGTACAGATTACCTTCACAACATTAAAATTGTAAATGATTGGTTGAGCATTATTAAGTGCATCTTTTTTCTTAGCGAAGACAAGCGGCCTTTTGCAGGGCCACCTGAGCACAGCTGCTTGCCATCCCAACCCAGCCGGATGCAAGCCAGCATGGATCCAAAAGCTGGGGCTGTGTCGTTAGCACAGAACTGCGTGCAGGCCAAGAGGCCTGGCAGGGTTTATGAACGCCAGAAGATTGGTCGGAGCCACTCCAGATCTGTTTACGAATCTCCCGTGGCGCAGTTCTGAGGAGCAGAAGTAGTAAGCGTGCCCTCAGACGGTGCACAGGGGCGCTGCGATACAGCGATGGGCGCGCGAAGCGAGGCAAGCCCCTTTGCAAGGCACGCTTCGGGCGCCTTGCTGCTGCCCGCAGTAGAACAAAGCAGTCAGTCTTTGTTTTAAATGATCGGTGTCTCAGGAATTAAAGTACTGCATTTACATTTCTTGTTTCTTTAAAGGGGAAGTGGCGTCATCTCATATTGACAGGTGCATTTATTAAAGCGTATTTTATTGTCCACGGGGAACATAACGTTCTTGGGAACCTTTCTATGTATCTTCAGGCTTTAAACGTTTTAATGAGCATGTATTCACAGCACAGGTAGAATCAAATCACATTAACTCCTGTCTTACTGATAACTGCCATGCATAATAAAATAATCCTAGTTTTAATTGCTTTAGCTCTGGTTTTCCAGTGTTCTGATACATTGCAGTGCTTTACATGTTTAAAGAAGAGTTCTTTTCCACGATAAGGGTAAGCATTCCACTTTCCTGCCCTGCAAACCTTGCCTGCCTCCAAGTGAGCAGTCATAAAACGAGGAACAGAAACAAGATACTTGAACAGAACCCCGGTGCGCACCACCTTCCCCGCCCGGCGTGGGGCTGAGCGAGGCCCGAGTGGAGGCGAGTGTGGCTGCCCCGCGTAGCAGCAGCTCTGGGAGCTGGCCTGGGGCACAGCCCAGCCCACGCACTCCCAGCCTGAAAGCAGCTGCTACATTTGATCCCTACCTCACAGCAGCTGCAAGATGAAAGATGCTGTGTCAGTAAGGTGTGACTTCTAATAGATGATACAGAAAATGTAACAGCAGGGTGAAGAAAACATCATAGAGATTAGCTACTCCCGTCCGTTTTCTTCTCCTGTTTCCTTCAGCAGGAATAGGGAGGCTTGAAGAGGGAATGAAAAAGATATTTTGGCATTCTGCTGAGGTCAGTGAACTTTCAACCTAACGGAGTAATAGATGATGGAAAAAAGGTGGAGGTAAATCAGCGAAAATGATCACACAAAAGTCTAGGCTTCCCCGTTTCTCAAAAAGTGGTACAAATGAAGCCAGTTTAATTTCTGTTAGCTCTTGATAGCTTACGCATTGGCTTCTTTTGATGACTCCGGCACCGTATTAGATGAGCGCAGACAAAACACTCCTGTAAGAGGATCAGCAGTGACAAGGGTAAAAGCCAAGCAAAGTAAGAAGGCAGGAGGCTGGAAAAAGCAGAGCAGCAGTGAACATAGCAGCACACCACTGATTTTTTTTCTGGATGGTGACGCTGAAGTTTAGTAACAATTACTTATTTTTCTTCCCTGAAATACCTGCTGGCATGGTTGAGATGGTAGGCGTTACTTTTCCTAGCAGTAGAACCCTTTGGCCGAATTTCTTACTCCAAGCATAGCTATTCCTGCAGGTAGGCACCTGGCTTGGGGGAAACAGGTGCCAGCATCGGTAGAGCAGAATGCACAAACTGTAATTTGCATGTCTAGACTTCATTATTACAGCACTTTAGTTGCAACTTATCCCAGACATACAAGGCAATGTAATTTTACGGTGCATTATGTCTGCTGCTTCTTTCCCAAGCAAAATCAGCATTTAAAAAGAATTGCAGAATTTCAGCATTGCTAAAAAGCTATGGAAATGATAGTGTGTGCCAATCTATACAGCAAACCCATTTTTTCCACAATCCTTCCCTCTTCCCACTAGTCATTATCTGTTCATAACAGCTTTTATGGTATTTTTCAGATTAATAAAATACGAAACTACAAGATACAGTATTTTTTAATGAAGAAATTATTCAAGCAAAGAGTTTTTAAGCCTGTAGAGGTAGCAGTTACACATAAAGGAAAAGTGGAAAAGCAATCCAAAACCTCATCTGGGTCCAGAGTGACCTGACCATAGGCCTTTTCTCTTGCTCTAAATTTCCTATAACAATGTATTTGTAAGATGCGGAAATGTATCTTACTTAGTATTATTTCCCCTCTCAGTATGTGATGGGAGGTTAAAGCAGGTCCTAATTATCCCTTGTATTGCTCCACAAGCTAAACAGTCAAGGCGAGTGGCGATCTGGAAGGTCGCCTTCAGGGTGCTCAACCCGTTGGTGACATTTCTGATAGAGCAAGCTCAGCATAGAGGAATTCCTGAACTTGCCCCATCACCTACTTCTATTTATCTGTACTTCCCAGCTCTGTTGCCTTCAAAGGACGTACAATCATTTGCATGTGATTTGTCCTTGCTACTCCACTGCTATACGGGCCTTGGCAGATTACCCAGGGAGATCTGTGGACAGCTAGCTTCACGAGATACACAGGCTTGTTCCAAAAAAACCCACCCAAAACACCAAACAAAAAACCTGACCCCCCACAAAAAAAAACAAACCAAAACCCCCACCAAATCCCAAACATCCCAACAACAAAAAACACCCCACAGTTTTTTGTTGTTTGAACAGGGTTCCCCCACCCCAAATAAGTGGGATTTCTGAAGCTCCAAACCTGCAATCCTGAAGAATGAAGCAATCACAAGGCAAGCTCAGGGTGGTGGCTGAATAAATAGACATTAGGCTACTACAGCAGGCCATGAGAACAAGAGAATGAAAAACAATACTCAATATGGTATTTACTTTTTCATGTAGAATTGTAAAACAATGTTTCAGCGTCCCCTAGGCGTCAACGTCACAAATGCACCTCGTACTGGATGCTGCTGCGTGTCTGAATACTTACAAAGATGTATCAACTGCAGTCAGGAGAAAACACCATGCCAGTCATTTTCAAAAGGGTCTTTCCATAAATTACTTTATTTCTCATTAAATGAGCACAGAGTCATTACCATATTAATAACAGATATGTTTATTATTACATATCCATCAGTGCGGCTTTCAATACCACTTGAAACATGCAAATCGTCCTAAGGACGAATCAGTTTTCCAGTGCTTATTTAATACACAACTGCAAAGCCATTATAAATTACTGAGGAGGTATTTGGTTAAGAAATAAAATAAAATAAAACCATACTGCCCATACCATGAATGTATTCCTGCTACAAAGCAAGAGTCTGACAGCATTTATTGAAATTCCTGAATTACCCGGAGCTTTTGTGTTATATGCTTTTTTTTTTCTTTTGCATTGCCTATACATCTCTTGGCTTATGAAACAGAATCAGTCTTTCTTTGTAAGAGGAATTCTCATTCAAAGATTGTACTTAATTTAGAAAATGCATCTAGAATCTACAATACTTCAACCAATTAAAGTTCAGTAAAAACCACTGATATGCAACAGTTTTTTAGAGGCTTCCTTTTTTAGTTTTAGATTTCTACATTTATTGACATGGCAATAATACAATTATCTCAAATGAAGGCACTAAAAGGACAATGTAAAACCCAGTAAAAGTGTTCTAAGAATAATTTACATTTCAAACAGTGCATATATTTCTTAAATGTTTAACTTAATGTAAAATTGTAAGGCAATACACTATACAGTTATAGAAATGATGTACCCCAAAATACGCTTCCAAACTTGGTGGTTCTTTTTACTGTTAGTTTCTAATGCCTCTAATAGTAAAATAATTCAGTATGGCTTGGCAAAATGCATAGATTAAAGGCAATTACTTGTTCTCCCCTCTTTACAAACCTGCTGAATCGGTATTTTGTAAAGCATAATGCAGAATATTTAACACTTTGATCCGTTCCATAGTGGGTGGTTAGCATTAAGGCTGTTAAGAACTCTGCAGTGAAGGCACTGAAGTTCAAGTGATAAGGCTTCATTTTTAAGCTAGTTCTGCAGTCTTCAAGAGCACAACTTTGAGTCTTGAAAGCAATTGCAGTCCTTCTCGTTGAGAAACCTTCCTCCTCTATTCCGTTTTGTATGCTCATCTTGACATAAATACCCCCTTTGGAGGGTAAATAGTCCTTTTCTTTTACTGATACCAAGAAAGTTGGCTCCATTTCATCATGATTGACAGGCTTTTTTTTTCAAATCCAAAAAGGCAGCACCTTTTTTCATACACCTAGCTAAGCTTTATTTGCTTTAACTTGCATTACATAGTAATAATTAATCTAATCTACCTTTAGGCAAACCCGCAATTAAACACCCTCAGCGTGCTTTTGTGCCAAAGCAAGGAGGAGACAGTAATAGCAATCTTAACCCTGAAGCCTGTGATAGTTATGTTGAAAGGAACAACAGCCCGTCTGCACTGCTCTGTGTGGTTAAAAAAAAAAGCCCTGTTTCTCAGACCGCATCCCATGAGATTCCATTAAGCACTGTACGTGTGGTTAGCTGGAACAAAGAAGAAAACAGACAATTAATAACAAATATAAAAATTAGCTTTGTAACACTACTGCATGCTTGCCAACAGCTTCAGTGAAGAAAATACTTTTTTTTACGTTAACAAAGTATTTTTTCAATCGACGAGGTATGATATGAAGATCGTACCTACACAATCTTCCACAAACTGTGCTTAATTCCAAACATCATTCAATGAACATAGAGATCAGGCAGATGGTAACATTACTGCAGCTTTACAAGTAAATGACCAAGAGTAAGCAACCATGGGTGTATTCACGGCAAATGCACGGTGACCCTCTTTCACTCGCAGAACAAGAAATGGCTCTCTAGGGCCAAGAGCACGCACATGCAGTTGCCAGAGCTCATCTGATGCACAGAAGTTTTGCTTGTTTGGGTTTGTTTTTTTTTTTTTTTTAAACATGCATTAACTTGATCAGGTGCTCAAGTCCAAATATATTAAAAGACAGAACACCTCAACTATGCTGACACAGCGTGTGCAAATTAGCATACTATAAACTATGAAGGTCTAGAAGCAGTACTGCAAATGCTAGCAAGTTCATCATGAAGTTCTGATTCCTATTTACTAGTGAGAAGTTATTCAAATTAATAGAACTTAAGATGAACTTATACGTGAAGCTCCTTTTAATGGGTCTGATACACCTTGCCATGAAGTCTATGAAGCGCTGCCTACCAACTGCAAAGAAAGGTACATCAGACCCTAAATGAAACATACTAAAATGTCTTAAAGCATGTGTTAAAGTCTGTACCCATTCGACAAAACCTTTAATGCCTGCTTACATGGTAGGACTCCATCACCGAGATCAAGCTCTGCTATACTGTCTGACAAGAGAACCATTTTCAGATTCTTAGTAAAAGCTAAACATGTATATCCCATATATCCCATGTATATCACTGCTTCTTTTACTCTCACATCTAGGTAACGAGGTCAGGATGAGAACTGCAGGGTGCAGCGTCTTGAGTTCAGAGAAGCTGATCTAATACCTCGCTGCCTCCCGAAAGGAAAAGGGCCCACTGTTCCTCCACTTTATCACCTTCCTGACCCCAGACGAGCACCCTTCTACTTACCTGTCCTCAGATTTGGCAAACCCTGCACTTTTCAGAGGGATGATTCCACTCACTAGCTCAGCAAAATAATTCTACGTTTTTCTGACTGTCAGAAAACTGAATTGTAGACCTCCATGCAAGGGTCCAAAATGGATCATTTCAAGCACTTAACACACGCTCCAATGACAGAAGAGCAGGGAAGGAAAATAGAGAGGGAAAATCCCCCCCCCTCTTAAGCAGCAATGGGCTGTGAGATTAGCTCAGCTACTGTGCAATCACCAGTTAAGTGTTCGGTATATAAAATCCAAATCTAAATCTAAACATCTGGTACACTGGAAATTAATTTTCCTAAAATAAATCCAATGCCTCTTCTTTATATCTAAACATACAGGATGGAATATGTAGTGATATCAGGGCACAGGTTGGCCATGCTACATCACAGCAGGGATTGTCTAGTTCACAGACACAACTAACATCAAATTTGTCCGGGAAAAATCACAAAAAATGGCCACAGTAGAATAGCTTGGAAGTTCCTCTTTGACCTTTTTCTAATGTTTATTTGCCCAGTGTGACTCTGAATCTTTTCACTGTTCATCCACATTGCCCTGCAGGTGCCATGGAAGCCCCACTACATTCCCCCTGTCTGACGGGGACGGAGCGCCCCACAAAGCTGCCCAAGCAGCTCCTCCAGCATCAGGGATGTGCGGGGGCTCCCCACCTGCCTCCTGCACACGTCTCCATGCAGCGGGACAGGCCAGCAGCACACACATTCCCAGCACCCTTGTTGCCACTGCTTGTGCTCGATATGCTGCTTCCTCCATACTCAGTGCATACAATATGCAGCGTTAAAACAGAGTTTGCTGTAAATTAATTATACGTCCGAAGAAGCTATATCAGTATTAAACATCATTAAGAAGCAAGATTCCTAAGGTCAAATATCAGTTATGTCATCAAACACACTGATGGATTTAGGTTCAGTCTAGAAGTGTAATGTTAACTGATTCACATCACAGTCTGTTAGAAAAATTCAAAAAGTTGAAGAGATGAGATACCACACAGGTATTAACTTCTCAACTGCCAGAAAACTTAAGAGCTTTATTTCTTCCCAAGAGCCTGGAAGATCCCATTGGGTGATGGAGAAAGGTGTGAACAGAGGCCATACACTAGGGCAGATGGAGAACAGGCAAGGCTGCAGTGTTCAGAACAGCTGACCCAACCTGATACTTCACTAGTGCAAGACGGCCATCTTCACCCTTCCTCCTTCCATTCCTGAGATGGATCTGGTGCTTTCTGGACTCTTCCATGAACCATTGCAACTTCCCAAACCAACAGAAAACCACGTACTTTTCTTTTGTGGAGTTAGGGTAGGGGTTTTTTTTTGTTGTTACACTTTGGGTTTTTTGACTTTTCTTTAGTGAAAACATTCCTGGATTAATTCTCTGCTGGAAAATAGATCAGTTTACTGTGGTAATCTGTGAAGCATGAGCTGACACAAGATAAGGTGCAGGAATGTGCAGCTCTCCTCCTTCTGGTGCTGGTGAGGTATTAGGCTTGTTGTATCTCTAGGATCTTAAAAAAAGAGCTTTAAAGATGCTGTTTCTCATTTTTTAAAAAAGTTCCTATTCACTATTTGTGTTTTCCTGTGCTTCTCTAACACTCTCACATGACAGATGCCAATAGGATTAATTACAGGCATTGTCTGAATAACACATCGCCCCAAAGAGACCCATTCCTCTAAGAGCTACTCTAAGTTTTCAAATATGTAAATCTGTTCATTCTGTAAGAGATGAGCTGCAAACTTGTTCTTGCTAAAGGCAACCCCAAACCAGCATTTCTATTAAGACAGAGTGAAAAAGAATCAATGAATTGATTTAAGAAAATGGATTTGCTCCCATAAAAGAGTATGGATGAAAGCTTCTATGCTTTTCCAATTAGCTCTAAAACACCTGGAAAAAAGTTAAGATCTTGAAATGAAAACCCTGAGAAATCACACGGTTACGCTGGGAGAGTAAGGTGGGGGGAGGAATTTATGGTGGGATGACCATTCAGTATCAAAATCATTCCACCTAATCCTTTTAAGTATCAATATGATATGCTTTTTCTTCCAGTCTTAGGTGGTCCAAGACTCACTGAAAAATCTTACTAATCAGTAACAGAGCTCTTGAACCAGTTCTAAGAACTTCTACTGTCTTTATATGCCTGTTTAAAAGGTCTGCCTTTAGTAACTAGTTTATGGAATCCTGATTATTGTTCAAATAAATGTATCATGTGATACATAAAAGCACTTAATATTTTTCTCAACCACAGAACAGGCATACTTCTTCAAGAGTCCTATTGTAAATA
>BOSO01006867.1:12369-34612 GCA_018403395.1 Gorsachius goisagi | reverse complement strand
GACCGGCCGCACTCAGCTCTGCCCGCAGCCTTCTCTTCTCCAGGCTGAACACCCCCAACTCTCCCAGCCTGGCCTCAGAGCAGAGGGGCTCCAGCCCTCGGAGCATTTTAGTAGCCCCTCGGATCATTTTAGTAGCCCTCCCCTGGCCCCGCTCCAACAGGGCCATGTCCTCCTTGTGCTGAGGGCTCCAGAGCTGGATGCAGGGCTCCAGGGGAGAATCTTGGGAAAACAAAATACAGTTAATCTGTCAGTCCAGAAGCTGGGAAGGCAGGCAGCGCCCGAGCCTGCGGGGCTCCATTCTCCCCGTACATCCCCGCCACCTCGCAAAGCTGGAGGTAGAGCTGGGAGGAGGCGGTGGAGGAGATAACTGGTCCTCGGAGATTAAAAGAGCCAGAGACAAGCGGTGTTAATGGTCCTGTCTGCTAACAAATGCAACAAGTTCAGCTGCAACCGGCTGACGCTGCAGCCTTTTAATTACATTTTTGTTTGGCAATAAAAGAAACAAATTTCACTCCAAGCAGCACGTAACGCACGAGGCATCGTTACCATTTTCCTCACTGGTTTTTCCTTTCTTCATCAGCGAACGCTATGCTCTTTAGGAAGTTTATTTCCCGCTGGATCAATCTCCTGCCTGTAAATTTGAGAGCGGGTGGGGGCAAAGACAGCGAGGGAGAGAGGAAGAGAGGGTGATATAAAATTTCTGCAATGCAAAGCACATTCCATAAAAAAAGGCCACATTATTCAGCACGCCTTGCCGGTGTGTTCGTATAATGGGGGACCCCATCAGGTTCGCTTCACCCCTCTAAGTTGCCTCCCAGGGTGGCCGTAAAGGCGACTTGGAGGGGGAAAGATAAACTGAGCTGCTCCTCCTGCATTTCTGGGGCTGGCAGAGAGAGTCGGTCTCTTTTGGGCTCTAACTATGGTTGTTCCTGCATTTTATAATAGCGCCCCTGATTTATTATCAGCTTTTATGGTAGCTGTAAACCAGCCCCAAAGCAGAGAAATAAAGTAACCAGAAGAACATTTCCCCTTCCCACCCAATGTGGCCTCTGCACCAGCATCGGAGCGGCGGCGGATGCCGGGGCAAGCGTCCCCGGAGCAGCTTGGAGTGCAGCCCGTGGTGCCTCCATTGCTGGAGATGGCAATTTGGGGATGTTGCTTTGATCTGAAATGGTGTGAGAGGGGTTAATCAGGGCTCTGTGCTCCCATCCTTATGAAAAAGCCGGGGGTTGGCATTGATTTCTTGCAGGTGGTGCGAGGCTGGGGGCCAGGATTCTTTAATCAGCTTGAAATTAGCTCCCGTGGGTAGGGAGAGGGACAGCCCCATCAGTCAGGACACTCGCCTCTGACTTGGGAAGGAGTCCTGAAGCCGATTCCCTTTGCTGCTACAGACTTCTGGTGTGACCTTGGCTTGGCCGTATAGACCCAGCGCTCCAAATGTATTTAGATCCCAAAATCAATGAGGGCTCGGAGGTGGATGCTTAAATGTCTTTATTGATCTGGCCCCTCGCCTCGCTGTGCCTCGTTTCCCTAGCTCGAAGGGCAAGCTCGGGCTCGTGGCCGTGGCTGAGCCGTGCGGGGCTTTGCCGTACCCCAGAGCCAGCACCCCGACACCGACTGTTTCCATGGACTTGGGCTTGACACCTCGCCTGGCTGCATCTTTGCTCCCCCTTTTCGGGAGAGGATGGGGAGTGCCTCTGGGCAGCGTTTAACATGCAGGGGCTGATCTTGAGGGAGTTGGAAATTATCCCAAAACAAGTACTAAAAGACACTATAAAAACATATAAAAATACAATGATGAACACCGTAACGATAGCGTGTTAATAGTGGTTGGTGCCCAGGCTGGACATGAAGATTTACGGTAACCCTGAAGAAGCCTGGTGTCTGTACATGACAGCTTCAGGCCATACGAAGCCTCCCCCAGGCTCCTGCCTCCTAAACTCGGATGTGCATTACTCCTCCAAAATGGCAATTCCTCAAACGTCTGCTCTGGGTGGCCAGCCCATGCCACAGCCAGCGCCGGGGCTCCACGCTGGGCAAAACCGCAGCCCCCGGGCTCCGCGCTGCCCCGTGGATCCGGATCCAGGCTGGAGGAAGCACGGGGGAAGTGAGGTTGGTGTTCACCTTTGCAGCAGGGAGAGGGGAAGAGGGAGTAGGAGGAAAGCGCATCGTAGATCCTTGAAAATCTCTTTTTCTAAGGCAGCTGAGGGAAGCTCTGGCGCTCGGGCCGTGCTCGCTGGTTTTTTTACCCAGCTGGTCTTGGCGTTGGTGCTGAAGGGAGAAGCCTTCTTGATCCCTGCTTCCAGCGATGCACAACGGGAGAGCCCTGGGCGCCGAGGGTAACGTATAGCTGCCCTGCCACGGGCAGCGGAGACGCCGTAACTCAGGAGCAGCCGGAGCCTGCCTGAGTTACGGCTCTGTCCTGCACCAGCGATAGGCCTGCAATAACTTACTGCCTGCTGCTAGGATGTGATTTGGTTTATTCTGCACAGGGGAGATCCGGGAGGGGAAGGGGTGTCTCCTCTTTGGCTCAGGAGAAAGGGCTGCAGGTGGCTTTTCCGAACACCTCCAGGGTTTATGACTCCATCATGCTGCCTTGTGGGAGCTGCTGTTATGTCCTTAAATCATTAAAGAATAATAATAACCGTGACACCAAAAACAATTCCCATATATGAATAATGCCGACGCGAGTCTCCGGGAGGTGTGGGTACTCCTTGCCCAGCAGCTCCCATCGCTGCGGGGAGGCAGTGAAGTCAGGCTTGGCTCAGCCGATGCCTGGGAGGAAGAAGAGGAGGAAACTGCTGCTGGGAATGGATCCTGGCTAAAGCAAGCCGAGCACCAGGGGCTGGGGGCATCACCTATCACCCTCCAAGCATTCCCAAGGAGGGGTAGGACCTGCCTGACCCTGGCACCGTGGGCTGTGGCGGGGCTGGGATGCTGGTTTTGGCCCCGGGAGATGCTGCGGATGAGAAAGCTCATCCGTCCTCAGTCCAGCTCATGGCTCTGGGTGCAGGGCATGAGAGCTGGAGGGGTGGGATGAGAGCAGCCCAGCCAGGTGGGCTTCAGCTGGGGGAAAGAGCAGGCAATGCTCCCTGGTTGTAAAGGTGCTGGAGAGGCAGTAGGAGAAATGCTTTGGTGCCCGGGTGTGCAGGAGCAGGCTGGACTCCAAGGAAAGGGAAGAATCACACACTCTCAGAGAGCCGTAGCGGTGCCTGGGTGATGGGGGGGCTGGGGGGGCTGATGCTGGGATGCTGCTGCGTGAGCCGGTGAGGGCAGAGCGGCAGTGATGGCCAGGGGACCCATGGCAGAGGAGTGTTGTTACACAAGGGGCTACGGTCCCTGCGACGTTTCTTGCTTTCTTTTAGCTATTCTCCATGCTGGTGAGTTCCTGATCCGGTCCCATGTGCTCTCTGTTCCCTGTGGATGGAAAATGGAAGTCTGGTGGTGTGACAGACCCTGAAAGTGCAGGTGGCAAGGAAAGGCACCCGGTGTGTGCTGTTCTCAGGTGGGTTTCTGGTTGCATCTACCCCGTGGTAGAATGGGAGGTCTAGTGAAGCAGTGCCATATGCTCCGTGCCCCCTCGCACACCGTCTTGGCAAGGAGCCTCCTCCAGGAACGAAGCTTGGCAAGTTTGTGCTGATCCAGGGGGGAAGCAGAGGCACCAGGGCCCTTGCTCATCCAAGTCTGTTGGAGCTAAGGCTTGGCTGAGTACGGCTTACCAAAGCTCAGCCTTCCAAATCTACTGCTTCTCTATAAGGCTGCCTTAGTGCTGCTCCCCAAGGAGCTATGTTGTGTCTTAAGGGATAAGAAGGGGGATGTGAAGCTCCTTACAGCCCTGCATGTGTTACTGGTTGTAGGTAAAAAAAAAAAAAAATCATCCTGCGACTGCAAGCTGCTTCTCCAGCAAGAAAAGTTTTTAACCCCTTGCACCAGGGGAATATCTTCCAGGTGACTTCAAGTGCAGGAGAGGCATGAGAACTGCTGAAGCAGCAGAGAAAATAAATTAGTGCCATCTCGGCTAAAATCCCACACAATTAAAACCTGGATCAGGCTGTACTCATCTGCCTGAAGATAGCATCTTGAGAGTGACATGCATTAGTCATCATCTGCAGCGAGCTGGCTTAGTGCACAGGAGGAGCCTGTTTACGAGCAAGGTGTTAGACAGAGAGGGCTCCAGGGCTCCCGGGGCCGGCTTCTCCCTCCCGGCAGCGAGGAGCCTGTGCCTGGAGCAGGGGGAAAAGCCCAGCTCCAGCTCCAGCTCCTTCCCTCGCTTGCAGTGGAGGCAGCTCAGGTTGATTGTAAATCTGTTTGCACAAATGCTTCTCCTCCTGCACCTAAAGCCTGGGGGGGGGGGGGATGCTGCCGACACGGCTGGCATCTCTCCCCAAGGCAGGAAATGTCCCACGTCAGCAGGAGTGAGGTGCCACCAGTGTCCCCATCCAGCAAATGGGAAGGGTGTCGTTGAGTTAGGGACCTGCCTGAAGCCACGCAGGAAGTCTGCAGCAGAGGAGGAGAAACTCAATTAGTCTTAAGACCAAACAAGCACCTTTGAACCCCCCCCGTAGTAGCTGGAATGAGAAGTGATTAAATGACCTGGGCTTAACAGTGCTGTACAAGCTTCCACCCAGCCTTGGATGAAAGCCCCGTGCGGTTCATCTGGGTTCAGCTGTTTCTATGGAGTTTGCTTGTCGGTCCAGCCCCGAGCAAGGTCTCTGCAGCGCCGGCTGCTCCAATCGATGGAGCTCTGGCAGCTGGGGAGGGAGCTGCTGCCACCCCACCTCCCCCAGGCCCATCTTTTGGGGCAGTGGGTGCCCTGAAAACAGTCCCCGGGAGCTGCAGGGTGTTGCAGAGGGACCCAGCCAACTGCAGGAGCATCCACCCACGGCCACACGGCCAGGGCAGACAAAGCTTTCCCCGCTCCTCCCTGAGCTGAAGCCAGGCTGCCAGGCTCTCCAGCAGCGCTGCGTGGCTGAGCCATGAGACTGAGCCCAGGGGCAGACAGGTCAAGAGCCACCATCAAGCACTGAGTGATTACCTGTGCCCTCGGGAGCTGCGGGCTGCTCCGAGACATCTCCCGCACCACGGGAAGCACGAGGCAGCTCTTTCCCCTGGCTCGCAGCGATCCGTGCATGCTATGTTGCAGGCAGACAAGGGTGCAGCACTGGGGATGGGCACTGAGGGGTTTGCAGTGGCTTGGTGTGGCCAGGTGCCCGCTCAGCCCCCGTGCCTTGAGTTGGGTGGGAGGGGAGGGTGCAAGGTGCTTGCCCTGCCAGCCCCATGGCATGGGGGGGGGTTGCAAAGCAGAAGCAACCCCAGCCCCTGTTCCCTCTTTAGTAGCCATGGTCCTGGCAGCAGCAGTAGGACATGGGCACGGGCACAAAGACCATCTGGAAGGGCTTCTCCAGCTGACTGGGAGCTCCATGGTTTCACAAGAGAAGTGGCTTTCATAAGATGCTTACAGGGTTTTTGCAAAATGAAGGGGCATGGCCCTGCATGCCCCAGTGTTTGGATAAAGCCTCACATTTCACCCCTTGCCATTTGAACAGCCATGAGGGGACCTTCCAGCTGAGACCCCTCTTTGACTCTCAATTTATGCCGCAAAGCATTTAAGTGAGGCTAACATTAAGCATGTGTTCCCATTAAGTATCTGCATAAATGCTTTGCTGAATGGAGGCCAACATGCCAGAACATCACCCATTTGGTTTGGGCACATGGGCAGGGATTTTATGTTATTGAAGTCCTGCCAATTAAATCAGGTCACTCCAATCTCTCCTCTTCTGCCTGTCTTGCCTGTGTGCACGTCTGTTCTCCATCCCTGCGGTCCAGCCCACCGCCCCAGGCAAATACTCTGGGAATGAGCCAGACCCCCAGCTTGGCTCACGATTCTGAGCATGAAATGGGGATTCAATGGCCACTGTCACTCCTGGGGCGTGTGGCATCCACAGGGCTCTGACAGCCGCTGGATGAGGCTGGGAAAAGCACTTTTGGGGAGCGATGGGTGGAAAGCAAATGAACGCTGGGGTTGCTCTGCTGCCCCCACCCCAACCCTGCCTTTGTCAGAGCCCCCTGGCTGTGCCTGACTCAGACACCTCCCTGCGTCACGCTGGGTGCAAAGCTGGATGGGGTCTCCATCCCTCAGCTCTTAAGATGGGTGACAGGCAACTGGGACCCCAGACCTCTCCATGTGAGCCCTAGCAAAGCAGAAGGCAGCTTTCCTCCGGTGTTTTTCAAGGTTAAGAGTCTCCGAGCATCCCTTTCCGGGAGTGCATCCTGCTCGGGGGCTCAGCCACCGCCTAGCCAGAGGGGCAGGGGGAGGTGCTGCCAAACCCCATGGGGCACCCCCAGAGTCACCCTGGGCACAGGGGGATGGGGTGGGTGCCTGGGGCTCCCAGGACCAAATGCAGCCGGATCTTTCCAAAGGCAAAATAGAGCCCTTTGGGTGCTGGTGACCAGGAGGGGATTTGGGCTACTAGTCCACCCTGTTGAATCTCCTGCTTCCCTCCTAACGCAGGGCCATGCAGCACCGTGGGAGAAACACACACGCATGCACCCCCCCGGGCTCGGTGACCCCAGCGTCCCAGCCCGTGGGGAGGGGACCCCGGTGCCGCAGCGGGCTCAGCTGCAGCGGGAGCAGGATGCGCTGCGGATGCCGAGGGGTGTGAGCAGGCAGCTCAGATTTTGCAGGAGCTTTTTATATCTGGTCCTGGGGAGCATCGCCCCAGGGGGCTGGGGGTGCCAGGGCTGCCCCTCGGGTGCTCGCCAGAGCCGCAGGAGTTAAGCGCGGCAGCCGGCAGGAGCTGATTCAGGTGGGTGGCACAGTCGTGGCGACAAGACTGGAGTGAGGAGGAGGATGGGGAAAGGGAGGGGAGAAGGGAGGAGGAGGAGGAGGAGGAGGAGAAGGGGGGAGCGTTTGCAGGCAGCAGGGAGCGGCGGGTGTGCGGCTGCAAAGGAGCCGTGCGAGGGAAGGATGAAGGTCGCTCCTCGCTGCCTCCAGACCAGGCGCTGAGGGCAAGCGTGGGGGCAGCCTGGCAGGGGGTGGCCTGCTGTCCCCCAACCCCAAAGGGACAAGGACAGACCCCCCAGCTTTGGCAGATCCAACGCAACCCCAGCCCTTTGTCTGCCGACAGGGGCTCTGCCCGAGCCAGATGTGCGGGCAGCTGTGGCAGGGAGCAGGCAGGCGGATGACAGCAACGCTGGGAGACTGGAGGAGAGCCCAAAGGTAAGTTGGGCTCCGGCCCCGATAACCGCGGGGTCAGTCGGTTGTGACTTTTGGGGAGGGCTCCTGTGCCTGGGGGCTCTGCAACACAGAGCCGGCTGCTCGGCAGTTTGTTTGTTTGGGGTTTTGGTTTTTTTTTTCCCTTCCTTCCAGAGCTTTGCTTTCACTGATCCCTGGCGTGGAGGATAAATGGTGCATTTGAAAATAAAAGAAAGAAAAGCGGGTGAAAATAGGAAATGCACACAGCATCGGTGCCTCGCCGGTGCGTGGTCCAGGAGCGGGCAGGGGGTGCGTGAGGCAGCCGAGGGAAAGGAGGTTTCCTTCGGCACTGATGCCCGGAGCTGGATTCTTGGTCCTGAAAACTCCTCTGGGATCGAGTCGATCCTCACCCAGGCACCCATGGGAATGTGGGGTAACCGTGGCGAGTCCCGTGGCGATGCACTGGGGTTGGTGGTGCTGAGACTGAAATCCAGCCCTGCACAGGGATGCTGGCAGGATGCGATCCAGCCTGGAAGCAGCGCCTCCAATGCATTAACCCCTCTGCGCCTGAGCGCTGTGGAAAATGTTAAAGGAGTGAAGTTAAGTGTAGAAAAGAGGCTGTGTTAAATAAACCATCCTGGTCTCCCCTCCCTCCTTTGCAACCCACCCTCGCCTGCCGGTACCAGGCTCAGCCCACCCAGGGGAGAGGACAGACTGCCCGGGGGTGGCAGGCAAAAGGTGATGGCAAAGCAAACCCCAGGAGCAGACCATAGTGTCATTTTAATGATTTCTGTGCTGGTTCTGTGTTTACCTCGACCCTTCCTAACCCTGCTCCACCCTGCATGGGCCCCCCCGACGCAGCCACCCAGGAGACACGCACCCACCCGCAATCTCCGCGCTTGTACCTCTGTGCAAAGCAGCCGTGCCCTCCCGTGGCCGTGCCCTGCCAGCCTGGGGAGCGATGGGGACCAGGGCTCCATGTGAAGGGAGAGACCTGCTGTAGGGACCCTTGCACCCCCCTGTGCTGACCCAGTCGGGAGGGGTGCTCAGGATGGGGAGGGACCCCATGGCTCCCTGTGTGCCCGAGGCATCGGCTGATCTTGCCTCTCCCTGATGCTCAGGCGGGTGCTGGGCCTTCCTCATCCCTTCCTCCTCTTGCTTCCTGCCAGAGCCTGAAAAAAGGGATTAGAGAGACCTCAGCAATGCCCTTCTCTCTATGAGCGAGGAGGGGGTGAAGCCCATTGCTCCCCAGGTCTTGTCCCAGCCCAGCAGTGGGACCCAGAGGGGAGGAGGGGGTGCTCAGGGCTGGGCTCTGCAGGGTTGGGAAAGGACCCTTGGAGCAGTGTTCCCAGGGAGGCTTTTGCTGGAAGTTTCAGGTGGGTGCTGCCATCACCTCTGGGCGTGAGGATCTGGTTCCTCAAGCCATGATCTAACAAGGCTGGGGGGTCAGAAGCTTCGTGCGATGCTGCCTGTCTCACCCGCCTCGGGTTCCTGTGCCGGTGCTGAGCCAGGACCCAGCCCCTACCATTGCTTTGCGGATGAGCAGCCCTGATCCCGCAGCCTGGATGCAGGCAGAGCTCGTAGCAAGGCTGGGAAGCAAACGCCTTGTTTCTGTCTCTAAAAGCCCGAGCGCGGTGCAGCCGTAGGGTGATGGGATGTGGTTCGGCACAAGTTTCCCAGAGCGTGGACTGCTCCCTGCCATGGGGCTTCTCCTCTTGTGCATGTCCATCGGTCCCTGGTGGTCACGCCTGGGATGTGGGGCACCAGTACCCAGCTCCCATCCGGGTTCCCATGGCAGAGGACCCTGGTCCTGCCATCCCAGCCTTTTTGCCGGGGACACGGCTCTGTCCAGTGCTCCTGGCTCTCCTTTGCCCAGTGCAGAGCCAGCACTGAGCCCTGCTGCCCCAGCACACGGGGTCCTCTCCGTGGGCAGTGGGGGGCTGCTCTGGCACCCAGCTGGCACTGGCATAAGCGACTGCAGAGTGGGGCTGAGGGCCAAATCCGGGGATGAGTCTCTGCTCCTCAGCCATTTTAACCCCCTTCCTTTGGGTGGGACCTTTTTTATCTTCTGCAATGTAAAACAAGGAGGGAGCTCGGCATCAGCTGCCGGGCTGAGCTGTGCCAACACCCATCACAGAGCCTGCAAATGGTGCAGGGGAAGGGGGTGGTGAGTTAGGCAGGACCCCGACCCACACCCATCCCACCTCGCTAGGGATGTGGGGCCATCAGGAGATCGCTTTCCCCATGGCATGGCATATTAAGCTCCATAATTGCCTCCACGGGGAGCCGGGGCAGCCCCTCTGCTCAGCGCTTCAGTGGAGGTGCATGGAGGCTCCCGTTCCCAACGGGGAGCAGAGCTTCGGCTGCTCTAACCAGACGCGGCTCTTTCTGCTTCAAAGAGGGTCATGGCAGCTGAGGATTCGTCCCCGCTCCTCGCTGTAGCTGCTCACTGATGTTTAGGGACGCGCTCCTAAATTTCCTGGCTAGGACAGGGATGGAGGATGCTAGGGAGGTCCGGAGCTCCATCCAGGTGGGGACCTGAAAGTCTGGGAACTTCACTGCCCTACCAGCGCCTCTCCAAATGCAGGGCAGTCTGAACACAGGGCTCTTTCCCTTTCTTTATTCCCAGCAGACAAGGCATCTCCTCAATCACCTTCAAGGTAGACCCTGGTCACTAATTCCTCTTCCCTTCTGCCCTAAAAGCTACCCATGGGAGAGCATTCCTGCTGGTGCATGGCTGATGTCCTAAAGAGCAGAAATTTCAGGCCAGAGCCCGTGCGATCCCCTCCTTGCATGCAGAAAGTCACCACCACCCTCCCTTCTTGCTCCCACGTCCCTTTTGCCAGGAAACCCAGCAAGGTGCTGTCTCGCTGCCCTGCACCAAAGAGGTGCGAGGCCCCCGGCGCTGGCGGTTGCTCTTCCCCTGTTCGGTGTGCATGGGAGGTACCCGTGGCTTTGGTTCTCCTCCTGGAAATGAAATTGTTGTTCTCGGGGGAAATGCCCTCTCCTGTGCTCTGCACCAAAAGCTGCAGCTCTGCCCAGCCCTGGCCGGGGAAAGCCACCAGAAGGAGAATTCCAGCTGGTGCAGAGCGCTGCCGGCTGCTTGCTGGGAGCGCATCAGGAAAAACATTAAAATTAGATGAGTTTAAAACTTCTCCTTAAGAAGGGAGATGGTGTCTGTCGATAAAGCTCTGCGCTGGGACTTTGGGCTTGACTTTAGGAGTTGTTCATTGATGCTCTTGAGTCGTGAGCTTCTGGCGGAGCCCAGGGCATCCCCATGGCCTGGCCACCCTGGACTTTTGCACACTGGTCCCCACGCGGGTCCCTTCCAGCATCCCTCCAGTGCTGGACTGGGGCAGCTGCTGAAATGCCCAACGCCGTTCCAGGACATCAGCCAGCTCATAGGTGGTGAAATATATGTTCAGGTTTAGCGGTTGGTGGTGGCGGAGAGTATTTGGTGATAAATATATTTATAGCAGGTTTTGTAAAAGGCTGTTCCAATGGGTGGGTTTTAGGAAGGCAATAAATGGCTGAGAAAATTGCTCCGATGGCACCTCGGAGCAGGGGGATGGCAGCCCCAGCATCCCCTGCCTTCCCCTCTCCATACCCCCCCGGCAGTGGTGAGCACTTGGGGCTTCTTGATGTGGGAAATGGGGTCCCACAAATTGCACCACCCTGGTCAGGGAGGGCTGGGGACCTGAGCAGCCCCCATGCCCCCTCGAAATGGCTGGAGTCCTTGCAGGGGGTGCTCCCCGGGAACTGTTTGCAAACACGCTGCAGAGCGGGAATTATGTGTCGGCTCTGTTTGGTGTGTAATTCTGAATAACAAATAAATATGGGAAAATTGGGATCCGTTCCCAGACAATTCACAAAGGGCTTAATTGGGACTTAAGTGGTGCCTAAGTCTTGGGCTGGCTCTCTGCGCTGGGGTGCTTTTCTCCCAGACAGGGAAAAGAGACAAACTTAGTCAATAAATTACTTGTGATAAATTATTCACCAACTCTTCTCAGAATTAATGCCAGCTTCCCCCTCCAGCAGCTTATAAATGCTCTGATACCTCCTGACCCTATCCAGGCTCCAGAGCTATCCATCGGCTTTAAAAGCCTATCCCAGGCACTATTATAAAACCATATTTTGTGGCATTTATAACCAGTCATAAAAAAATCACTCCGAGATTAAATTTGGCGTGGGAGGTCGGAGCGCGACCGGCTTTGTCCTTCCTGTTGACCAAAGCTGAGTCGAGCCTGTTTTCAGGTTCAAGCTGAGAAAATTGTTTTGCATGAAGACAGGCCACTGTGCTTCTGCGAGACTTAATAACGCTGGCTTTGAATGTAAAAGCCTTCAGCAGCGAGGAATTTGTCGTCAGCATAAAAGGGGGTTTGCATTTTAACCAGCCTTTCCCAAAGGCAGAGATGAACTAGCTCCAGCTCTCTCATTTGGGGGAAGAAGGCATCTTTACCCCAAAGCCCAGGGAAGCTTCTCTCTCTGTTCTGTCCTGTGTCCCATCAGGACCATATGGATAGAGATCAACAGCCTGGAAAAATAGAGAAAAAAAAAGTAATATTAGCATCCAGTCACCTGAAAAGGAAAAAATGGGGTTTTATCCTATTTGTGGAACATTAAAAAATGGACCAGTTTGGTTTGTGCTGGAATAAACCGTTCAGTCAGGTGGCTGTCACTCGTTCATAGTATGATTATTAAATTTAATTCAATGTTTTGGTTGGTCAAACTGCTGTTTGGCAAGGCAGAATCAAAGCCGCTCACTTGACTTGAAAAGCCCTTGTGGACTTCAGACCCGTTGGCCCAAAAAGGGGCTGCAGCCTTTGATCCGCATCTGCAAATCGTTGCGGTTGATCAGAAGCCGTGTTTTGCAGCGAAGGCTTTTATTTTATTCCCATGAAAAATTCTGCCGAGTCCCATTTTCTGAGTCACTTTTCCTAACTCCTACCTGCTGTCGCTGCTGCTCCAAAGCCAGCGACGGAGCCGGGCGGGCTGTCCCAACGCCCGGGCTGCCGGAGGGCTGGGCTGTCCGCAGCACTCTGCCGCTTCGACCCGCCAGCAGCGAGGTGCAGCTGATGGGTCCTTTGGTTCCCAGTGTGGAGCAGGATCCGTCCCTGCACCGAGCCTTTGCAAGGACCGAGGAGCAGGGCCAGGGGTGGCTCCGTCGCGATGCTGCTGGGTTTGAGGGCTGCCTTGACACCCGGCCATCGCCTGCGCCCGAGTCCTGCTCTGTGCTGAAATCGCCCGTTGTTCTTTCCTTTTCGTGAAGCTATCGTTAAAATAAGACAAAAGGGATTTCAGCGACACACTCCAGCTAGCTTTATGGCTTTTTAATATTTTGTTGACTCCCTCTTTGCTGGTTAAACCTTCCTGGGAAGCCGCAAAACGCACTTCCTTGTCCCCGCTTCCGTGGCTACGGTCGTCCTCCCTGGCTTGGCACGCACGGGCAATTTTCCCTGTTTTGCTCAGGTTTTAAGGGAGGTTAAATGAGCAGGGCTGTTTACATCCGAAAGCCATCGCCTATCATGCCGAAATCCCTGCTCGCAGGCTGGCAGCATCAGGATTGCTGCAGCTCTGCAGCGCGGGGGCCGCCGGCAGCTGGGGGCTTCGCCGTGAAGCAGAGCAGCCTGATGTTGCATTTTGCTTTGGTTTATGTTTTTAAGGCTGCGGAGTGGGGATGGTGGGGGGGGGGGCAGGGGGGAAAGCAGTGTGCTACCAAAATCATTTTCTCCTGGGAAATCGTGGGGGTGCTGAGAAGGGGCGATGTGCTATGGTCCGGCGGAGGAGCTGCTCCCGGCGCATGGCATCGCTCAGCCGGGGCGGCCGGACCCCGATCCCGCTCCGGCGGGGGCTGCCGTGGGGCAGAGCTGGGTGCAGCTCCATCTGCCCTGTGTAAGGGCTTGGTGCCTTATTTTTCCTGGTGTCCTTGGTGCAGATGGTCTCCTTGGGCAATGCCGGTAAATAATAGAGTTGCAGAGCTGAGTGGTTTTAAAAAGCACAGAGAGGAATGGGGCCGGGGGGGGTGTGGGGGGGTGTGGGGGGAAGTTTGCAGCCAGAGGCAATGGAGAGGGTTGATGTGGTTGCTGCCTCCGAGGGCTGAATCCTCCCTTTGCCCAGGCTGCAGAGGAGGGGAAGGCAGGGGGGGTCATCCCCCTGCTCTGGGGGCCAGGCAGGCCCTCGCCCCCCCCGCCTGCCCCTGGGCATCGCCCCCCCAGTGCCACTGCAGGATTACCCCGTGGGGCAGCTCCCCCATCTCCGCAGCAGCCCCGGGATGACTAAGAGGCGATGAGCCACTCACGGAAACTCAAAAGAGATCTAATTCTGTGAATAAACCGGAAAAAAAAAAAAAAGAAAAAAAAAAAAAAAGATCCCCAGGGGGCGATGATGTTTGTGAATTAAAGACAAAGTGGGTGACATTTCCGCCAGCCGCGCGCAGCTGCAGCGCGGGGAAGGGGGACACGCGTGGGGCCACCGAGGGCTGTCATTCCCGGAGACGCGACGGGAGAGCGGCAACTTCGCACGCTCCGCCAGCGCTCAGCGGACTGGGACCGGGGGATGCGGTGGCTGGGCGATGGTGGGGAGCCTTGTTCCATCGGGTGACAGCCAGCACTTGGTGAGATGGGGCCAGGAACGCGGTTTTGATGTTGTGGATGCTGGGGAAGGGTGGCACCGGCGGGGGGCAGAAACCCGGGCAGCTGGCAGGATGCTGTGGGTGGAGGGAGGGGGGAGGAAAGGAAGGAGGGGGAGCAGGGGAATGGGGAGAGGTTGCATCTTTCTAAAGCATCTGTCAAAATGAGCTGTGGAAAATGAGCGGTGCAGGAGGCTGGGCTCTGCCAGGTACCATGCTTCTCTGGGCTGGGTGAAGAAATGGTCCATCAGCTCTGCACGGGTGGGAGAGCATCACCGCCCCAGCGGGGCCTTTCCCCTGGGGTCTCCCCAGCTCCAGCCCGAGTGCTCCGGGGCTGGGATGTTGGGCACGGCAGCCCGGCAAACCGGGGGCTTTGCAATTGGCATGAGGGGGACGAGTGAAGGAGCAGCTGGGATGCGCCTTGGATCCTTAATGCTCTTCCTTTCTGCAGCCCCCCCAGGATATGTGAGACTTCAGGGTCATTTCTCGGCTCAGAGCCTCCAGCCCAGCATCCTCCAAACTCAGTAAATGCCAGCGGCCGGGTCGCCCTGGCTCATCACACTCTCGCTCCTGCGGGCAAATTCCCTCTCCGCTAGCAATTCCCTTCTCCCCCCCTCTGCCCCCCAGGCTCCCAGCAGTCAGTTAGATGATTTTATAATATATAAACTGGAAGTGGATTTTGCCAAGAATAAGCACAGTTCCTCACTCGTGAAGGGTTATTCCATCCCTTTCAGTTTGGGGAGGGACCTTTAACAGCCACCGAGTGCCCAAGGTTCGGCCACCGAGTGCCCGCCAGGGTGAGGGGCACGGACCCCAGTGCAGAAAACATGAAGATTTGAGGGCTGGGTGTTGGCTCCTCCGTGACGGGTGGGTGCAGGGGGGGATGTGCCCCTGGCTCATGATGGCAGAGTCAGTCCCATGGTTCATGAAGGACCAAGACGTCCCCATCGCATTGGAAAGCATCTCTGAGGTCTCTGCTGGTGGCAAAGCCCCACTGCCCCCCCAGGGAGGGGCCCAAACCCCATAAAGGCAATGCTGGTACAGCCACCCCCAACCCACCAGGCCATTCCCAGCTGCAGTAGCTTCTCGGGGCATGGCACAGGGCTTTCCCTCCATCCCCACCGAGCTGCTCCATGCCTGAGGAGGGGGTGAAACAGCCCCAAAGCCGTGCCTGGCAGTTGCTATGGCAACCGTACATTTTTCTTATGATTCCTAATGATTTATTGGCATTTTCACTAATCTACAGCTTTTTTGGCTGCCGGAGGTGGACTCATCTCCCCTCAGCCCCTAGGAGCAGGCACATCCCGTGCAGTGCCGGAACCTGGGTTGGGCTGGGGGGGGGCTGCCCTGGTGCTGTCCCCTGCTCCGGGCACAGCATCCCTGGTGCTTCCCCAGGAGCAGCAGAGGCAGGAGCCACTGGCCAACCCTTTGCAAGAAGCAGATGCTAAATCACGGCTTGTTTTTTCCCCGGCGAGGCTGAGAGGAGGCTGAGGGCCATGGGGTTTGGAGAGGAATGGCTCTTACTGGGCAGGAGCCAGCCTGAGTGGAGAACAACAGCCCCCTGAGAAGCAAGAGGGGTGCCCGGCTGTGAAAATCCCCAAATCGATGCAGGGTTTGACGGGGTCTGAGATGTGACTCCAGTGTTGTATTTCCAGCCATGCTGGCAGGCTGTCCGAGCTTTTCCTCGGTGAAATTCAGCATAGAGAGAAAATCAATCCAGTCTTTTTAAAATCCGTGTTTAATCCCAACAGTAATACCTCGCCCAGATTTATTCGGGTGGATTAGGTACTTCTTAGCAGCTCGTGAACACCACTGAGCAGTTTGCCAGGCTGGAGCAACGCCCCGGGCAGGGCTGCCGGGCTCCCTCTGGCTGCAAGCAGGGCTCAGACCCGGGCATGGCAAGGGCTGGTGTTACAAATGTTTGGAGGCTTTTTCAGAGATTTTGGAAGCTTTTTCAGAGATTTGGTGATGCTTTTTGCCCTCACCTGGAGGCCCGTTTCTGGCTGCTGAACCTGTACTCGGGCCCTGAGAGCAGCGCAGGGCTTGCAGCCCAGTTCCCGGCAGGCGAGCGTGTGACTCCCAGCTCTTTTGCCCAGCTCCTTCAGAGGCACAAGCCACACAAGCCACCCACCTCGATTTTTTTTTACTGCAGAGAGGCTGCTGTGTGCATTGCATGTGGGGAACAGCACGGAGGGCAAGCAGAGACCAGGGGGACAAAGTTACCGGCATGGCCAGGAACAGCTTCACGTCCAACCCTTTAATGTCACCGACGTGCTGGTTCTGGCTGTCGTGTCCTAATAAGCTGCTTAAACGTTGGGTTTGCAATTACTGGCTGAAAGGTTGAGCCCTGAGCAGGAATCTGTGTGCACTGAAGCTCGGATCAAATCACGGGAAGACCTGGGGGATTTTAGGGTTGGAGATGAGCTGTTGCAGCACAGGGGCAGGAGCTTGTTCCCCTCGTTTTGTGGGTCATCACCTGCCTGGACCTGCTCTTGTCCTTGCATTTTTATTGCTGGAGCTTCCCTTCTCCTTGCCCTGTCCTGCAGCCACCAAGCCCGGCCGTTGAGTGCTGCTGCTGGCCGGCAGCGTGGGGAAGGGAGACCCGAGCTGTCCCTGGGCATCTGCCAGCCCAGAGGGGTTTGGTAGGACCTCACGTCCTCATGGCATCTCCAGGGGCATCGTGGCAATAGAGCAGCACCTCATCAGGATGCGGTCTGTGGTGGGAAGCAGCGGGGGAGTCCAAGCCTCCGCAGGGCAGGCTCAGCCCCCTGCGAGGAGCATCTCACCTCCCTGCAGACACCGCTGAGCTGCTCTTCTGTGGCACTCCCTGGGGTCACCAAGCCCTCAGGAGGTGCTTTGTAACTCCAGCCCTTTATCGCAGCCCCATGGCCCAAGGAGGCCAGAATGTGCCAGCAAGATAACAGGGAGAGACTTCCCCGTAATTAGAAATTAGCCTGATTTCATGGTGCTTACATGCCGCTGCGTTGCCATCCTGACCTTTCTTCTGCTGAAGATCAAAGGGAGCAGGACTGGGCTCCAGCTCTGCTTTGCAAGCACGATGGGACCCTGTTCCGCTGGTGCCAGAGTCACCTCCCCATCCCATCGCTTTGCTGGCCCTGAACCCTGCCCGTGCCCTGCCCAAGCCAGCCACCACGGCACGGGTGCCCATCTTTCCCTGCAAGCTCCGGGCTCCCTTTGCTCCTGGAGGAGCAGTTCAATCCATGAAGGAAGAGCCAAATAAGCAGGTAATGGCAAGGGACCAGCTGAGCCCCCGTTACAACGGCGGCCGGGCGAGGTCCCCGGTCCCCTGGCCCTCGCCTCTTCTCTTGGCACCGTCTGTGCAACTTTCCCCGCCTGCAGCAATACTGCTTAGCTGGAGAAATATTATTTCCAACAACAGACACCTCTGGAGAAATAACAGGAGACATCCCATCATGGTTTAGATTTTAATTGCACTCGGGAATTCTTCCCTTTACTCAAGCTTCATTTAATAACCTGTTCCTCCCCTCATGTATAAAGTTTAAAGAGCCTCGATTTATCCCTCTGAAGGGACTGATATCAAAACACTGCGATAGCAGAATATTTCTTTCTAAAATATCCCCGGGGGTTACAGGCTGGAGCAGCCCCTGGCTGTTCCCAGGCTCTGGACTGGGACCAGGACCACGGCGCTGGGGGCTGCACAGGCACTGGGCAGCCCCTGGGTCTGCACCCGATCGAGCACCCCGAGCTGCCGTGAGCCACCTTCACCAGTGTTTTCACCATCTCGCTGGGAATTAATACCTTATTCCAGGGACCTGGGGTTTTTGGCCCAACAGACGGACATGGACGTGCCCTCCCCAAGTGACACCCTTGGTCTCTGTCCCCTTTGGAGCCCGTAGCTTGGATTGAGCTGATTTGCGGAATGCCACGTGGGTAGCAGAGCTCAAAAGCCTTTGACATTGCCCGGAGCATCCCCTCTCCAAAGGATGCTGTCCTTGGCATTGGTGGGGGAAGGTTTGAGATCTGCAAATGAGCCAGCCCGAATGGCCACCCCCCCACCCCAGCCCCCGGGCTGTGCCGAGGGTATCGATCGATCATCCCTGTTCGCAAGCTGATCTGCTAAGGGAAGGTCACTGGGGCTGATGCAGCACAGGCAGCATCTGCAGTCCTGCTGCCAGCACAGCGGGGACCCCGGCCATCCCTCTGCTGCTTTTAGGGCCCGAGATGCCCCTGGGCTGGGATGGGGACCAAGCCTTTGTGCTGGGTGGAATGGGGACCCTGGGCCAGGAGCAACACAGAGAGATGGATGCTTTCCTCCAGGCTTTAGCATCTCTGGAGAGGAAGGTTCAAACAGCTCCTGCCTGCCCGCTGCAGCTCTAGGCATGCTACTTGTTTGTTTGATTAGAGAGATGAAGAAATAAATGGAAGAGATCTGAGCATCCTTCTTCACTCCCGGCTCCTATGAGGTACTGGCTTGATTTTTCACAAGGATTCAGTGTCCAGAGCTTCAGAGCTGTCTGCATCATTTAGACGGGTGCACGGGAGATGAGCCCTTTGAAAATCTTGTCCCAAATGGTTAAGAAGGAGCCGTTTCTCCCTGAGGGCTGGCAGCATTTCCTCCCCCCACACCCCCCCACCCCAACTATCTGTGGGGTCTTTCCCTGGATCTGCCACGTACAACGGAGGGGAAACGGTGCGTCGTGGAAATCTGTACCACGGTTTCCTGGCGTGCACCTACCTGCCTCTCCAGCAGCCACACTGCTGCAAGGCACAAGCGCAGGCGTGCGTGGGTCGGGAGCCACTCCTGCTGTCGCCTTGTCGCAGCTCAACAGGCGCAGGAGTTATCACATCCCAGTGCCCGGCTGCCGGCAGCCCCTGGCAGCCGCCGCCGCGCTCCTCGCTCGCTGCCGACAGCCTCCCCCGGGCTGCGGGAGCTGCAGGAGCTGCTTGCATCTCAAAGCTGCGTGGGGGAAAGGACACCCACGTCCCCATCCACACCCCCACCCCGGCTCGCAGGACACCCACCCACCCACCCAACCCCCCCCCAGCTCGCAGGGACCCAGCGCAGAGCCTGTGTGCAGGGAGAGGAGCTGCAGTCTGCGGGAGATGATTTCGGGGTGAATAGTGGTTGTGCCGGGGTGGCAGTGGGCGTGCGGAGGTGCCAGATTTTGCCTGCTGCTCCCCCTCCCCTGGCCCTTCAGCCTCCCTGGTGCTGAGCGCAGGCGGCAGCGGGGCTGTGGGGAGGGAAATCGGGCTGAGCTCTCCCCTGCTACCAGAGATGCGGGAGAACCTCGCTGCTGGGGAGATGGAGAAGGAAAAGGTCCCTCCGCCGGAGCCCTGCCCGATGGGGAGGGGATTGCAAAGCGCCCGGCTGCGCATCGCAAGGGATGCAATTCCCACGCCGCACCCCAGCCTGCATCCCCCAGGACACGGGGCTGATGTGAGCCCAGGTTCTGCAGCCCCCGGCGGGGAGCTGGCTCCCACGCAGCAAGCGTCGTGGATGGGGAGCCTGCCAGAAAGCCGGGAGGTGGGAGAGACGGAGCGAAGGCAGAAGCTGGAGGTCTCCGTTTCCGCTGAAATCTGGCACCTTCCCCCTCTCTGGCAGCCCCATTAGAAGCTATAATTATATCCGAGCGTTCACAACACCCTTTCCCGAGCACCCTGGAGATAAAAATCAAGAAGGATGCTCTGAAGGGGTAGGCTTGATTGATGGGAGCTGGGCTTGACACGCGGCACTCAGCGCTGGGTGGATGATGGGGTGGCGATGGCCGCAGCGCTCACAAGCCCCCCCAGGAAGGCAGGGAGGGAGGGTTGCAGGCAAGGCCACCGTGCCACCGCGCAGGGCGAGGGCGATGGGTGCTCCTGTTGTGGAGGCAGCAAGTCCCAGCCCTGCCACCCCATACGGCCAAGCGCTTGGGTCCTTAGCACAGGGGTTAAGGAGCACCCACGGGTGCTCTGCTCCGCTCCAGCCGCTGAAGCCCGAGGCAGCGAGGGGTCTGGGGGTCTGCCAGCCTTCTGGGGCTCCGCAGCGTGGCTGGGGACCCCTGGAGATGCAGCCTGTAGGACCTCAACCCCGGGGCTGGCTGGAGAGCTGGCAGCATCGCCCGCAGGAGCTCCGCTTCTTCGGCAGGGTTCAAAGCCAACCCACCTGGGACCGCGAACAATTAATTTTCCCAATCTGCACAACAATCAGCTTCTGAGGCGAACAATTAGCCGGTCACAAATTGTAATTGTCATCTCACTTCTGATTTTAATTTGGCCTAATGAAGGCTAAGTGATTCCGTCTCGCTCCTCCTCCCCCAGCCACACGGCCCTCTGGCATCTCTGGCTACCTGGCCTCCAGCCGTGGCCCTCCCCGGGATGGAGAGTGCTGGGGGAGGCCGGGGAAAACCATTAATCCCTATTGCGGGCTGCTTGTTTTCAGATATCATGGCCAATAAAAGTTTTATTTAAGGGAATTGGCTGCCTGTGTCCATGCATTCTGGTTTGTCACAGCCTGTTAGCCTCTCGTGCTTGCCCTTTGAAGCAGGGGTTGTCATTTAATCTTTATCTAAAATAATGCACTGATTTTTTTGCCCCTTTCAGATTTTAATTCAATGCTGCTTGTACATCCCTGCCTGCCCCCTGGTCCCCCCGCCCCATCCCCACCTCCCCAATGTGTTAGCAGCAGCAGCACCTTTTGGATCTGGCTGTTTTCTAATGAATTGGTGCTCTCACTGAATTGCCTTTCACTTTAATACTTAATTTAGATGGAAGAAGGTGGTGGCTGGGTCTCGAATACCAAGTGAGTCTCTGGTGTAGCTTTGGCTGGAGGTTGCGTGATGCCCGGTGGGGTCGGGATGAGCAAAGCCATCCCAGTTTGGTGAACTTCCCGTAACCACCCTGGCACTTTCTGAGCCTTGCAGCCTCCCTTCTCCTCCTTCCCCAGCACAAAGCAGTCGGGTTGTCATCAGCATACAGCAGCCTTAGGCGCTGGATCTGTTCACATATCACATCATCCATCTCCAAGAAGCCCGGCCCTGGCCCCCTCCCGCTCTGCAGCTTCTGTGCATCGTTTAACGCGGGGCAAAGTGACAGCAAAACGCTCCCGAGCCAGGGAGCGGGCACTTTGCCACACGCCGAGTCCGCACGGCTTTCCCTCCTCCCCAGCCCCATGTGTCTGATAATTTTAACACGAGCACTAAGGAGAGGGTTCCTTCATCCCGGTAGAGAGACTGAGCCTCTTCGGGGGTGAAGCATTGCAGCTCTTTAATAGCACCAATTAAAACTGCAGAGGGAATGAGGCGTTTGCAGGCAGCATTCACCCAGCCTGGAATATGGCCTGAGCATGAGTTGTAATAGCTTCGCTTTAAAGGGAAAACAGACTTTCTGTGACCCTTGGATGAACAGAAACCTGGTTTCAGAGCTTACCCAGACCCTGCGAGGCTGAGTATCAGCGTGCCCCCGAGCCCCACGCTGGGATGCTGCTGCTCGGCTGCATCCAAGAGCCCTGCTGCCTTGTCCTATTAAAAGCAGCAGGCAGCAAGCTGTGAGAAGGAGCAGGGCGAAGAGAAGAGGAGAAATAAGTATATTAGCGAGATGAAGATTAAATGGCAGCTACATAAGGCAACCTCTCAGAGATAAGTGTCATCTCCAGCTTGGGGCAGGGGAGGGTGGGTCACAACGAACTTGCGATGACGATGAAAAGAATTTCAGCCCAAGCAAGCGAAATTGCTCCCTGCCTGCTCCCTCCCCGCAGCCCAGCGCGCTGCCAGCAGCATCCTGCGACCTAACCCGCACGCTCCCCGGCTTGCGAGCTCGCACCGCAGCCTGGCCAGCCCTGCCTGGCCCTGCCACCAGCTCAATTTGTTTCCCCGTTTTCTCCTGCCACCTGGGGAGGATCTGGAGGCGATCCTGCCCCAGCCGTGCCCTCGCCTCGCTCCGCAGCCCTCACCCGACGTTACAATTAATGTGCCCTGCGGACGACTTGGGCTTGGTTAGGGCTGATTCCGTTAGCTCTTTGCACAACTGAGGTCAGAGCCCATCTTGGCTGAAGCTAAAAACAATTAAAATAACTCCTGGAAGGCCCTAAACACAGACCCGCCTGCCTGCAGCGCAGCTTCCCTTTGGCTGCAGCCAGCAGCTCCCTCCTCCTCCTCGCCCCACACCGTGCATCTTGCTGCACCGCGTCAGGGCTGTGATATTCAGGATTTGCCCATTCACCCGCTCAGCCCCCAGCACTTCACCCCCTTGCTCCAGCAAGCTCCGTTACAGCTGCCCACACCAGCAGCGGGCACAGGATCCGGCCCTTCCTCGCATGCCCAGCTGGACCAGCCCAACTTCAGGGATCACAAAATTTGCCCTAAGCTCCCCAAACCAGCGTGGCAGTGATGCCCATCCAGCCCCAGTGCAGCCCTCTTGGCGTCACCAGTGCCAGCTCCCACTGTCACTGGGATGGTGAC
>BOSO01006866.1:0-165185 GCA_018403395.1 Gorsachius goisagi | reverse complement strand
CCCTGGGCAGCCCATTCCAGAGACTGACAACCCTTTTGGTGAAAAAATTTTTCCTAATGTCCAACCTAAACCTGCCCTGTCATAACTTCAGACCAATACATACAAAGGTAGACATTTACCAGGGCTTCAGTTCATCACTGTGCTTAGGTCAAATTAAATACAGACTTAAGGTGTAATCTTAAACACATGTAGTTAAGCCTTTAAAGGTAGGCTTTAAATTGATTTTATTGCCTTGGAGCCTAAACAGACCACGCTGCTGATAGGAAGTTCACAAATTGTACGGCTTTCTCTTGCATCTTGCGTTGAGCAAAATCTCAAAGGCAAAATAAAAAAAAAAAAAGAATTCTTGAGTCAGGAGAACTGTTGAGTCAGGAGCCCTTTAGTCTCACCGGCTCACTTGAGAATAAGTCATGTCTGCATTTCTTACCGTTCTCCTTTACATAAACCACCCACAGAAAACTCATTAATCAAAAATGTCAATGGTTTCACAGAAATCTGCCCTCCCCGCCGCCACTCAAACCTTGGGTTTTACGTTCCTTGGAGTATCAAGTTGGGCTTTTTTTCCCCATCAATTGTATTCTTCTATTTTTTAAAATGTTTTTGTTCCTTCCTCTTGTGAGTGTTAAAGAGAAAAGAACACTTCATCCTCTCTCAATTCTGCATATGCTGATGGATTTTAAATGACATGACTTTGCCTTCAAGAATTGTCCTCCTTGGGGTGCTCTGGAAAATGGTGTTTCCCTCCACTCATTTGCCGGTCTCAGAATACACAGAGATAACATTTGATCTTTGGCACCTTGTTTTTCTGCAGAAGATGTCTCAGCTTCTTCAAAGCTGATGGCGTCTTGGAGGGTGTGCCCTTTGCTCGCCACCCTCCCCAGCGCGCTGGCTCGCGGCTGCAGCTTCTGCCTTTTCGTTTGGTTGAGGGACGAAAACCTCCCATGGAGGCAGGACCTGGGGAGCTGGAAATAGTTGCTTTATTTACCAGAAACTCAAAGGCTCTCCGAGAGTAAAGCAAATCCCTCCTGAATTTTGTACTAATAAAGCTTAAAACCAGCAGAGACTTCTGCTGAGAGGTTATAGCCTTTCCTGAAATCTTCCCAGAGGCGAGGGGGAGATCCTTGGATGAGGAGCATGGACCAATGTGCAGGAGCTCCCGCTGCCTGTCCCCCGTGATTGCCAGGCCCTGTAGGAATTAGAGATGCTGCTCAGCTCCACGAGGTATCCTCGCAGCCAAAATAGGGTTGGAAGGGCATGAGAAAGACCTCTCCAGTTCTTTGGGGGGGTTGCCTGCTTTCTTTCCAATGCTCAACACATCATCATGCCTTCCCGGGCCAGCCAAGGTTGCAGGGCAGCTGCACGCAGCGCAGGAGCCGTCGGTGCTATCGCCTGCTGCAGGGTGAGCGGCTGCTGCTGTTCCAGGGTTTCTTCTGCAAAAAACCCACACGTTTACTTCCCAGCTCCTTGTCTCAAGCACATCCAGAGCCCTCGCCAGGCAGCACCGAGGCTCGCTGGCTGGGAACAGCGTGTCCCGGCGCAGGGACCGGGAAGCGCCTGTTCTTGGTACGGTGACAGCCATGGCATATGGCCTCGGTGGGGCTGCCCGCCCCCGGAGCGGCTGCCAGTGGCGCTGGGTGCACGCTGCCAGCTCTGCCCAGCCCCGGCAGCTGCTGCCCACGGACCATGGCGGGGGAAGCCAGGTGCCTGCCAGGGGTCCGAGCCTGGGGCAGCTGGAGATGCACCGGCTTGTGCAGCTCAAAGCAGCTCTGCAGCTTCCCTGAGTCGCAAACCCTGTGTGTGTCACTGCTGGGATGGCTCTGCCCTTTGCAAGATGTGCTTTATTCCTGGGCTCCCGAGCAGCTTCCTTGCCCTGAGGGAACGTCCTGCTCTCGATTTCCCCCAGAAAGCAGCCGCTACTCCTCGCCCTGGGGTGCTGCACCCTGCACAGCAGCACTGGCCTCACCTGGGCTTGTGTCTGGTTCGTTCAGGACATGGCTCCCAGCACACGAGTGACCCACCAGAAGTTTTATTGCCCCGACAGACACAGTCACGATGCCACTGCAGGCTGTTGATGCCTGCAATCTGTCATCTGCCCAAGGCAGCCTTTGGCTTTTTTTTCTTTTACGGCTTTTCCTGCTTTGAGGATTTTGGAGAACTCAGCCTCACCTGGTTCAGCAAGATTTCAGCACAGCTTGAGCTAACGGAGACGGGAGAGCAGTGATTGCTTTGCTCACACAGGCGTAAGCTGCAGGTGAACGTCTTAACCCTACTTACAGCTTCTGATTTTTACACCACCCTTTGCATGAGGCCATTGGGAGGCTCCTGGGGGAAGAAGGCAGATCCTTGCTGCACCTATAAAGCTGCCTGGGGTCTCCCCTTCTATTTCAGGGACCAGTTCCCATGTTGTCCCTGTGGTTGCCCATGTAGCATCCTCTCGTGGTGCTACAAGCTGCTGTGCTCTGGGCAGCCCTCCAGCTGCCAGGTCCTGAAGGCAGAGGTATCGCCACTTACTTGTTCTCTCAAATATCCCTCAGGCTCTCACACTAATCCTGAGATAGGCCTGTGAGTTCTGGGCTCCTCTTACCCTGGGCTGCAGGCATCTTCCTGCGGCATCGAGCAGCTGCATGTGGATTCAGACTGTTGTCTGCGCTGATCTATGGCTTTAATTACAAACTAGTCTTTTGGTAAGTCTCAGATAAGTCAAAACAGACAGTGGCAGCTCAGCCCCAGCTTGTGAGCAGTTCAGTTCAGTATTCAGGGGCCCTCATCTGTGGCAAAGCTGAACCTGAATGTGAAACTCTCCGTGCAAAGGCTGGGGTTTGTGTCCCACCACCCACCCCTGGCAGCAAGACACCAGCTCCCCAGCCTTTGCTCTGCACTCGCGATGGTGCAGCTTGGCCCTCTGAGCTTTTCTTCTGGAGGCACAGCCAAGCTCCTGGCTCAGACATGCCTCCTTTGGCTGCATCAGGCGGCCCAGGAGGTTTTTGCTGAGCCAGAGCAACCCCTTTCTGCAGGGGATGCAGGAGGGGGACAGCAAGACAGAGGCCTGGGGCTGGTTGGGGATGCTGTACCCCAGGCGGAGCGTGATGGCTCAGGTGTTGAGCTGACTGGTGAGTTTGCTTTGGGTTCGTGGGTTTGCTTTGGGCACTGCCATCGTGGCTTTCTGAGCGGCGGCACAACCCGGCGACAGCATTTCGCTTCTCTCAGTGCGGGTGCCTGGGACGGGAGCAAGGGAGACTCGAGGGCAGCGTCCATCTTAGGGCAGCAGGCAGAGCACCCACCGTCCCCACCCAAACTTTGGAGACCTCTACAAGCCAGCAAGTGTTAGCCCCAGGTGGTCACTGCAAATGATGAGCAGAGCTGGGAGGGGATCCCCAAAATAAGCTGTTCTCTTTGGGGTAGCTGCTGCAGAGCCAGGACCCTGCTGTGGTGCTGGCAGTGATGGAGCAGCCCCATGCGTGCCCGTCCCATTTCCATGGACCCCCGGGAATCCCACCCCAGCTCAGGTCCCAGGGGGGTGCTGGAGGCAGCAGGTCTGTGCCCAGTGCATGTTCCCCCTGTCCTGCTTTTTCAACTGCTGCCTCCCACCCCCTGGTAGAAGCCCCGGTGCCTTCCCAGGAAGCCTGACCAGTTAATAAACGGCTTTTAATATCTAAAGAAGGTCTTTTGTGCAGCCTTTTGTCAACAGGGCCTGTCCCATTGCTATAGCTACGGCCCCTTTGCCACAGGACACACCTGTTTGTTTTTCCAGCTCCTTTCTGTTGCCGTCAGATTTCTCTGCCACCTAAATAAAAATACTGAGAAAAGCCCTGCCCGGGTCCTGCACCCTCATCACCCTTCCCAATTAAGGAAACTCCTCGCTCCCCCAGGACTGGTTTTCTGCAGGCAACAGCCCCAAACCAGCCTTGCTCAGCAAGTACCAGGAGCCTTTCCAGGGGTTTGCGTCACCCTTTAGGGACATTAAAAAACCGAGATATATACCAGCTTTGTGACTTGTGACTGCTGTGTGCCCAGAGAAAAGCACCCAGAAGTGGAAATGGTCCTGGGGGAATTTCCCTTCATTTGCAAACCTTGCCCCTGTGCAGGGTGTTTCTCCCGCACGGGGTTCAGGATGGCGATTTGCGATGGATATCAAAAGCATTTCCATGAGCAAAGAGAGCTTATCTTGATCTTTATTGGAGCAACCTGGCCATAAATATCTTGCTGTTCTCTTCCTGCGTTTCATTTCTTCCCCCGCCAGATGCAGCTGAGGTTTGTCCCTGGCACCGGGACCGTGGGATCCGCCGTTTCAGCACAGCTGAGCTGCCGGTGTTTGCTTTCCCTGCTCCATGCGCCGCACCTCGGCGCGGCTGAGTCACGCTCGCCGCTGCCGGCTGACTCACCACCGCGCCGAGATCACCAAGAAACCTCCGGAGGCAGGCAGAGAAATCCACCCCCAGGCTGCAAAGTTTAATCCCACAGTGCCGGAGCTCCAGCCCTTTCTGCTGGGACCCAAAGCGATGCTGGAAAGGAGCAGGGAGAAGCCTCGGGGGACACGCAGCCCCCGATGGGCACAAAGGCGTGATGGTCCCGGTGACAAGGATGGGCTGGAGGCAGGGAGCAGGTTTCGACCTTACTTTTGCCATAAGCTGGCAATGAAATAATTAAACGAAACCTCCCCCTTATTTCCCCTGAATGTTATTTCTATTTGTTGTCCTGCTGCTTTGGCATCACTTCTAAATATTTAATGCATTGGAAATTGTATTTTTGATTAATGCGATGTGTTTGGTACATGGGGCATGCTACCATTTGCAGCAAAAGAGACCTTTAATGATCTCTGTAAAACAAGGTTGGGTTTAGCAACACCGCTAAGGTCTCGCACCTCATCCGGCCCCGTGCTGGCCACCCCCGCCCCGGCACGTGCTGACCCCGGGCACCGTATTGCATTGGTCAAGGCTTGCCTGAAATTCGAGATATTTAGGCTCTGCTGTAACACGGGACGTGTCCCTGATGCCAGCGCTGTGGAGCCACGCACGAGGGCTGCCACAGCTTTACAGCGTCACTGCACATCTGGAGCCCAGGCACATCTGGGCAGCTGCTCCGGGAGGGATGGAGCAGCGCTGGGGTGCGTAAGCAGAAGGGCAGGGGGAAGAGCTGGAGTGTTTTAGCGATGGCCTGGCTCTCCTGATGCTCATCGCCCTGCGGTCGGACAAAACCAAGCTGCCGTTGGGTGGAAACCAGGCTTTTCAGGAGAGATCAGTCATGGTTGGATGGTTCTGTAAATGACAAGGGCTGCCGGGGGCGCGGTGTGCGGCGTGGCAGTGGCGGCTGACCTGCCCCGCAGCTGGATTTGTCTTTTAGAAAAACATCCAGTTTTGATATTTAAGATTTCCAGCAATGGAAAATTCACAGCAGCTGCGGGGCCGGGGAGCCAGGCGCTAATTGGCGGAACTTGTAGAAAAGGTGTCCCTCCAGCTCTTTTCCATTGGAAAATCCAAAAGCTTTCTCCAACTGTTGATTTCTCACAAAAACTAAAGCAAAACACACTGGGTGGGGAGCAGGGGGGAGGGAAGATCTTGACAATGTTGAAGCAGACCTTTTCACTCCACCAGGACAAATATTTACATTTTTTCATTCTCAAGTTACTCTTGTTTGGAGATCATTTGTTTTATATTGCACCCTGTTACCACGCTTTGAAAAACCACAAAGAAAACAAAGTGATTTTGCAGAAACACAACATTTTGGCCAAAGCAGAATGACTTTTTTTTTCCAAATTTTCCCTGGGAACATTGACATTTTGGGGTCTTTTCCAACTTGGAAATTTCAGAGCGATCTCTCCTTCCTGTTCGTCCAGCTACAGCATCAAATAATAATTCTCGAAGGGTTAATAAATCGTTTAATACATTTTTGATCAATCCTTGGTGTCCATCAGGCCTGGTTCTCGGGACTGGAGCCATCTGCGACGCTTCCTATCGCCGTGCTCAAACCCACCCGGAGCATCTGCTGCTCCCGTCAGCGGCATTGCTGTAATTCAGTGAATCAGTTAGTAATCACCGATAAACGAGCGCTGCAGGTAGCACCAATAGATCTTGCAAGCAGCATTTGAAAAGAGAACCTTTTCCCATTGCAAAACCGCCTCTCACGGGGCGTGCGCGGGTTCCCCCAAGGTGGGTGCTGTAACGTCCTTCCAGGCGTGTGAATTGCTGCCATTATTTTCCCTGCATCGGAGAGGGTGAGGGTGATTCAGGTAATTAGCACGGGGAATATGACCACAACTAATGGGGCCAGGCGAGGGCCGTGTGGCCGTGTCCCTGCCCATGGCAGGAATATGCTCCGTATTTCTCATGGAACAACAGATGAGAGGCGAAGGATGGGAGAGGTCCTGGGAAGGCTGCGGGCTCAGAAACGGCTCTTGATCATCCATGTGATATCCCATCATGGCAAAATCCAGTCTCAGCCTGGGGTTTTCCTTCAGGAGGTGGATTTGAGGCCCCCGTTGAAGTGACTCTCCCCGTAACCCTGGCATGGGCTGCAGCAAGGTGGCCATGAGTGCTTTGCCTCCCAAAATCCGTGATGCCACTTCTGTCCCCAGGGCAGCAGCTCTGGCCTTGCAATCCTTGTTGTGCCTTTCCTTCCCAAAATCTCCCTCGGCTCCCGAGCACCTGAACTCCAATCCTAATATCTTTCCTGCTGCCACCAAAGCATCTTGTGATGCATCCCGGCCCCCAAGGGCGAGGAGAGGCTCCATCCCTTTCGTCCTGCAGAGCCATTCCCATTGGGAGCTTTGCTGCAGGGGTCTGTGGGGAGTCTAGTGGGGGGGGAGATAATGCCAAGGCTCCAGCCCCTTCTCAGCTGCCTGAGCCTCCCTGTCCCTGGGGATGTGCTTGAGAAAAGCCACCGTTGAGGTGCTGGGCCTGTCTCTCAGCGAACAATGCGCATGGTTGGGTGTCACGGCCAGGGGGGCCCCGCACCCACCACAGTTTGTGCAGAAGCTCCTTGGTTGTCTGCTCCAGCTGGCGAGGCTGTGGGAAAACGGGCCCCGATGGGCATCAGTGGCTCCCGGCTCACACCTAGCCCAGGGCTGTGGGCTTTGCGTGGAGTCCAGGGTGTGGGTTTGGGGACAGGCACTGTCCCCCTCTGGGGACAAGCTCACTGTCCCTGAGCTTTCTGCTGGAAAACTTCCCTGTGCGTGAAAACGTGCCCTTTTGGTGTAAATGTGCCCTTTGTGCATCAGGTGGGGGGAGCTAATCCAAGCTTGCAAGTGTAGGCAGCTGGTTCATGTGTCTGGATTAGGGCTAAGCCCTGCCTAATCAGTGGGGGTGAAAAGGGCCATTCCTTCCTTTAAAAGCCCTTTGCAGGGAGCCTAGGTCCCTGGTGATGTCCTGCCTTGGGTGGGGTGTGCAGCTCTGCCTTGGGTGGGCTCTCCTTCTGCTTCCAGTGGGTCCAGCATTGCCTCCCACCCCACATCTCCAATTCCTACTTCCAGCTCTCCTGGTGAGTGTGTTTTCCAGATCTCTGGTCCTTTGTGCAGCTCTTTGGGGTGCTGCCCCAGGCTGGGGCCTCCAGCCAGGGACCCCTGGGGCTATGGGTGCAGCTGCAGCCAGGGACCCCTGGGGCTATGGGTGCAGCACTGATCCTGCTGGGAGCCACACGATGCTGAACTCCTGGGGAGGACAGTGCATTAACAGGGGCTCCTGCTCTGCCCCCCACATTGCTGTGGGACACCCCTATGCCCTGGCCCCATGGCATGAGTTGGGCACCAGTGCTTGGGGTGAGAGCTCCAGCACCGCTTTTTGGGATGCTCCAGAGAAGAGGCTCAGCAAAGCCCAGGGGAGGCTGGCAGGGGGGAAACTGAGGTGACCTGGCAGTGCCATGGGGTCTCAGCTCATGCGGGGCTGTCTGCCACTGCGCATTTCCCCCCCCCCAGCATGTTCCCTCGCTTGATCGCTTCCTTCCTCCCGTCCCGTTTTTCCAGCGATGCTTCTCCTCTGCTGCTGTCTCCTGTCCCAGCAGCTGTTTTGTAGCACCAACTATTTTGACTACTCGGTTAACTATTTATCCAGATGGAGCAGGGCTGTTGTCGTGTGCCTGGCATGTTTTTTCCATATACAAATTCTGCGCCAAAGCGGAGAGGACAAAACCCAGCAAGCTCTGTGAGTCGTCCCGAGAACTGGGCGTGCTTGCTTTGGCTGGTGTTCAGCCTCTCCACATCCCAGCCCCTGCCCTCGCCCCCTTTTACAGCAAATTTGGGGGGTTTGTCCTTCCTGTCCCTGCTCTTTCCCTTGCATTGGTCACACTGTCGGACCTTGCCCTCCTCGCCCTGGCCCAGCTGCAATAAGGAACCGGCCTGCCTTTATTTTCCTAGCACTTAATTTTAATCAAATGCAAATTCCAAACACTTTGCAAAGCCAGTGTCCCGTGCAGATGTTAATTGCTGGGGCTGGGGATGCTGTTTGCAGCCCTAGGAAGGGGCAGGATGGGACCCCTGTCCCCATGGGGGTGACAGGGCGGTGCAGCCCTGTGGCTGTTCCTAGCTCTGCCCAAAATCAAGGTGGTGCCAGGTCCCCAGCCTCCAGCAGAGGAGCACAGGGAGGATTTTGGGACCTGCGCATCCTCCCAGGGACCTGAACGCTTCACTGGGGCTTTGGAGCTGGGTCTCTGCAGCCCCTATTAGCAAATGTGCTTCTTTTCACCCATTTCTGCTGCCAGGTAAAGACTCTTGGCTTAAAGCTCACCTCTCCAACCCTCAGAGCTCCCATCTCTGTTAGGGACAAGAAATGGCTTCACCCGAGCACCTCCATAAGCAAATTCCATGGAGGGTTTTCCACCTCTATCCCATGCTCCAGCCGGACTGAGGATTTCCCCATGAGCAAAACCTGTGGCTGGCGGCCAGCAGTGCCAAGGGTGCCCTTAAACCTGAGTTGCCTGGACCATGGCAGGGCCCAGGTTTGGCTGCTCAGCAGCATTTGCATTGAAAATCCCAACTTTGAAATGCAAAAAGTGTCCGGCTGCAACGGGAGGCATTGCAGCAGGGTGTTTATAGCAAGACCTAAATATTTATCCAGAAACATTGTGTTTTTCCTCTGCTCTTGAATTTCATTATATTTATTTCCTTTGCTCCCTCCTGGGCTGGGGCAGCCCCCAGCTCGGTCGTGTTGGAGGGGACATTTCTCACCATCTCACAGCGAAACCAGCCGAAATTCAGAAAGCCATGCTAAAACTCCCTCCTTCGGCAAAATTTCTTTTCTTTGCAGCTCTTTTTCTTTGCAGCGAGCCCAAAGTTTCTGAGCGCACTCATCGCTTGGTGCATGAAAGGAAAGTTGGCAGCTCTCCAGGCTATTGTCAAGCCCCTTACGAAACTCAAGGATTTCGGCTGCATTTCCTACCCGCTGACCTTATCAAGGTTTTGCATGCTCTTGGCATTTCTTCATGTGCCCGGGGCGGTTGCACAGTGCAAAACGCTGGTGGCATTGGCTTTCAGCGCTGCAGCCCCTTGCCCCGATGTCACTGCCCCCTTCTAGGGGTGCATCCCCTGTGTGGGGGTGTTTTAGTGGAGATAAGCAACTCCTGATAAAATTTATTTAGCAAATTCCCTGCTATTGCTGTTTGTGGGCTGTCAGCTGAGGTTTGCTGTGTGGCTTGTGCTCGCCTGTTGCTTATAGGTGTTTGCTGATGGTTTTGCTTGGGGTGCATCCCTTGTTCTGGACCATTCGCATGGCCTGAGGACACCTGGGAACCTCAAATGCCAGATCTTGCCCGCAGAGCACAGGGGTTGCCTTCAGCACATCGCCTCCTGCTATTCCCACCCTGCCTCTTAGTGCGTCTGCAAAAATATGTGCAGAAGTCGATGCAAAGATGCCTGGCAGCGGGTGTGCAGGCAGGGATGATGGATCTGTCCCCAAGGATGTCCTCAGGAAAGACCTCAGCAGTGCATGTCAGGGTCTGCTGGCCTCCACGCGAAGCCATCCTGTGCCAGGTTCACCCAATGCTCCGAGGCAAGACCAACCCCCTAGGGATTTGCCCCAGCCATGGGAGACACGCTCTGTCTTCTTTTTGGAATGAATCTAATATCCTGGCCAAGTGCTGATGCATGCTTGAGCAATACTGAACTGATTTCCCAGGAAGGTTTTTGGGCCCAGGTTGGCCACTTGTGGCAGGTAAGTGGCTCCTGTGCCAGGAGAGCAAGCCTGGCTTTTCAGGAGCGGGGACTTGGTACGTAGCTGAATTCCATCCATGGGCTACAGCAAGCGCTGTGGGCATGTGTCCCGTGGGCTGCCCGAGGTTTGGGTCATGCTGCTGGACCTTCATGAAGTGGGTTGTGGGGCTCATCAGTGGGGGATGAGAGACACAGCATGGGCTGGGTCATCTTCTCTCACGCAGGAGCAAAGCCATGTGGAAGCGGGAGCCGCGCTGGGCGCAACAGTGAGAGGTTGAATACTTGGGGGGTGTTTGGGGCTTTGCATGTGCCCCAGGTGAGGGTATCTCCAGGGACCCCGCTGCCCCCCGGGATGCAGCTGTGGCAGTTTGTGCTTGATCCACAGCCTGCGACTGTTGCTGGAATCCTCTGGAGTGCAAGTGAGGAGGAGACCAGGGAGGGACCTGGGTGCAGGGAAGCGACAGGCGTGGGGCTGCGACGCTGCCTCTGCCGAATCGTGAGACCAACAACACCCTGAAGCGCAACCCCCAGGGGAGCACCAGGATCCATGGGGCTGGGATCACCAGGTGCATGGCGAGGATGTGTCCATGCAGATTTGCATAAGAGTGAGATCAGGTCAAGACCATTTCTCTTCAGTCTGTGCTGCTCTCAGGGGCCATGCTGCCGTCTGGGATGCCACCGACTGAACCCCTGGGCCGTGCCCACAGCGGGAGCCACTGGCCCCGCCGTCTTTGTGCGAAACACAAGTGCACCCTTGGCTGGCAGCCACCGAGCAACGGTGTGAGGGTGTTCGGCTTCCTCGAGGCCGCCTGGCTGTGGAGATAAGCACCAGAGCAGGAAGCGTCTTGCTCTGTGCTGGGCCAGAGCAAGTTTTGGCTCCCTGGTGCAGGGGGGCTGGGGCTGGGAGCCGAAGGGCAGCACCCGAGCTCCTTGCCTGCAGGATGGCAGTGGTGGGGGTTACCCTGGGGTTTGTCTCCTGCGAGGTCCCCTCCTGGGGATGGTCCCAGTATGGGTATGGTGGGACTGGAGGATGCAGCAGGAGGAGGCAGGGCAGAACCTGCCAACATCCCCATCCTGCGGCTGCATAACCACCCTGACTGTGACCCTGCAGGTAAAACACGAGCATCACAGCCTGAGCACCCCATGTGTGTGCTGTGCTCACCCTCACAGCACCCCAGTGAGGCAAGTCCCCCCCATTCCATGGGGGAATGCAGGCAGCGTTCTGACCAGCTACAGAAATGAGGATATCTCCTTGTGCTCAGCTGTTAATAGCCAGCCTGCCTGGGGAAAGGGAGTCTTTGAGCGATTTCCTAATGCCCGGTGCTTGCTGGGGTGCAGAAGACCCCTCTGCCCTAGCCAGCTCTGGTGCCGATGTTGGAGCAAGATGCTGCACCCCCTCTTGCAGCCGGCGTTGGGAGCTGCATGCATCCAGCTCGGGCGCCGCTGAGGTTTGTGGTGGGCTGTGTTTTGCCAACAGCACTTAGTAAACAGCCCTGTGCGTGGGGCACAAGAAAGATCCTAATCTGGCTCAAAAGAGAAAAAGCAAACCAGCCCCAAGTTATCTTTGCAAGCCAAGTCTGCAAATGCAGGAAAAATTCCTGTACCCTCTGTGGAACGGCATCTGCCCTCCTCCTTGCTGGAGATAATTGCTCCTGGCATCGCTTGGCCAGGACATCGGGTCCCAGGGACCGGCTGCTTCCCCCAGGCCGTCACAGGCACCCAGCCGTTTGCTCGCTGCCATCTCAGAGGTGGGATTTGCTTTTAGAGGGGAGCAGGCAGAGAGCAGGAGGAGAGGATCACCATGGCCGGAGGCTGCAGGAGGGTTTGCAAAGCAACAACTTGTATGAAAAGACCTTAATATTTGATTTGGGGCCTGATGGTCCTAGTGGGCTTTTGCACATGAGCTTTCCTGGAGGGGAAAAAAATAAAATTAAATGGAGTAAAAAATTAAATTCATGGGAGTAATAAAACATAGGGTGCGTACAGGGCTAAGCATCAGCTAAATCACGCTCATGGCATGCCCTGGACAACGGCTATGTGTCTTCATTTTTTTTAATGTAGTGAAGGTAGGAGAGAGAAGTGGCTTGGCTCGGTGGAGCCAGACTTAGCCCTGCCGTGCCTGGGGTCGGGTCTGCAGTGAGCTGGAGGGGAGGGACCTGGCTCACGCAGTCACCAGCAGATCGTTTAGGGGGTTTATTTCTTTACTGGTGATTAATGGGAGTGTTTGGCCTCTAATGGAAGGAAATAGGGAGGAAATGGTTTCTTGTGTTCATTTATCAGGGTTTTGTTTAAACGGGCACTCGCATTCCCTGGAAAATAGGTCTCAGTTGTGTATTTTCAGGGATGAGAAGCTGGATGGGCTGGATGTCAGATGTTTGGATGGCGGAGCGCTTGCGGGCTTTCCTATGCGAGGCCGTTCCCCTCGCCTTCCCCATCCCCATCCTCTTGGCCCCATGCCAGGGACGCCCTGCGTCCTGCTGCCGGTGGACGGAGCAAGGTGGCTTGCAGTTCCCAGCCAAAGTAGCCTCTTACTGCTATTCCCAAGCTGCGTAGGGGATCAGCAGTTAACTAGGTGGGAATTAATTTTCCTGGCATCTCCCTGCAGCAAGGCTCTGCGACGGGCAGCGGGGCCAGGCACGTGGGGTGTGCAGGGAGGGTGCATCTCCTCTGGGAGGTGTGTGCCCCCCCCGAGTGGTTTTGGAGCTGGTAGTCATTGTGCACAGAGCTTTTAAAAGAGAAATCCCATTTTTGCGTGGAGTGATGATGTTGCCCACAACTCCCCCTGCAAAATGGGGACTTGAAAGACTGGTTCAGGCTCCAAAAAACATCGCAGACCTCCCATGGATCCTGTACAGGTGCTTTAGATGCTTCAAGATGGAGCACGGTGAGCATGGTGAGTGCTGTGGCAATCTGAACAGCCCTGAAATTCGGGTCCTCAGTATGCCTGGAGCCCAGGGCTGTGCAAGGGCCTCGCCAGCACGGCTGTGCGGGGCAGGGGGTGCATTCCCAGCTGGTTTGAGGGGCACGGGCAATGCAAAGCTGCCTGCCGCAATACTGCAACCCCTAGGCAGGCAGGGCAATGCCTGCTGGAAGCTGCTGTGGGACAGCAAGGAGAAAAGCAGAGTTCTCCAGCCAGCTGATTTCGGATGACGTGGGGGAAACTGATAGCTTTTTGGGAGCAGAATAGTCAAAATCCTTTGCTGCAGGTGCATTGGCCTGCGGAGGTGGGAACCCACCACTGTGCCTGCACAGATGCCCCAGGAAAGCTCAGGGCAGGGGCTGGCTCCGGCGGTGCCAAGGATTCCACCCCAGGAGGCACGGCTGGGGCGGCTGCCCAATGGCAAAGACGCTGTCCCACGTCCTCACTGCCACCGGGGCAGGAGCAGCAGACCCGAGACAGGGTCACCGCTGCCTTGTGCCATGTCTTGTGTGCCGGCCATGTGGTGGGACGCAGTGGGGAGACATGGGCGGGGGGGAGGGTTTAACAGCGCTTTGCTCCTCCTTGCATCTCTGACATTTTGGTCGGTCTGGTGCTGGGGGAGAGTTTGAGTGGTAAATAGGGATGTCTGGTGATTTATAAATGCCAATTTCTGGTTGGTTTGCACATTGAGATATTTCTGCGAGTTCAGAGCTTGGGGCTGAGCAAACCCAGGACATCAGGTCCCCATCCCAAAACCCACAGCAGACCCATGCTTCGGTGTCCTGGAGGCCCAGGGGAGCTGAAAGCATTATTGATAACGGAGAGCTGAGCCATTTAAAAAATGCATTTGTGCACTTGGCCTTTGGAAAAGTTAGTCATCTTCCTCTTCATCTGAAATGACACCGTTCCTCATGGCCATCCTTCCCCAGCATCACCACGCACTCCCAGACTGGCCAGGCAGCCCAAGCCCGAAAATCCTAGCAACAATGACATTGTTTTCTATATTTGTATCACTTAAGGCTGAGCAGAACTGATGACACACCGTGGAGCTGGCAGTGAAGACTGTATTGATGCCATCTGCAGAGATCCGCCTCCTCACAGTGTTAAAATTAAATTTACTTAACTGTTTGGTTTGTGCTTCTCTGGGGCCGGCATGCAGGGTGCTCGTGGTGGGCACCATGGTGCCCGGTCGGGGGAGCCTAGGGTGGCCCCAAACTGGGGGATGCTCTTTGCATCTTGCACCAAGTGTGGATGTGGAGATATCATATCTCGTCCTGTTCCTTGGCGCGTGTTGTGTGCACAGGTTCCTTCCAGACATCGTGCCCTTCCCAGGAGCAGTTTCCAGCAGCCAATGTTCTTGTGATTTTTTTTTTTTTTTTTTTTTTTTCTCCCCTCTTCTCTTTTTATCACAGGCTGCTTCTGATGTGGGAGACGACGGCTCAGCTCTGCTCCGTCTTCAGAGATGCAGGCTGGTTGGTTTGCAAACCCTCTTAGGCTTTATGCACCTTTGGATGTTTATGTTTTAAAAGCAAATTTGGGTCTTTGTATTTTACTTAAAGTGTACTTGGGGACTCCTGGTCTTTTATGATCAGGTTGGCTGTGGGGAGGGAGCTTCTGGCCTCGTAGGGAAGCTTGAAAATAGGCAAGTGTCATTTTACAGGCTGGGGAAGCAGAAAGGAAACACCACTGCCTTCGCTTTTGAGTTTTAGGGGGTGTTTTATTGTGCAGAGCCACGGGCCTTTGGATGCCTGTGGAGAGCAGCGCAGCCTGGCCAGGGCCGAGCAAGCATCTCCCCGCTGCATTAAACCTCCCCACGGTGGAAAACCCTCTGCCGTGCCTGCAGGGTCTCTCCCAGCCCAGCTTCGTGCTGCTGCTGTGTAAAGCGGAGAGTGGTTGAGGTCGGGTTCCCGGCAATCCCTCGGAGGCGCAGGAGCTTCCAGCCTGGCCGAGCTCCTGCCAGCACTGCTGTTCAGCAGGGATGAAGGAAGCCAAGTCCCACCGGTAACAGGAGATGCCTAGTGTGGTCCTCCCTCCGGAGCTGTCAGTTTGGGCCTTAGAGCAATGAATTTGTTTTGGTTTTGTTTTTGTTTTTTTTAAAATAAATGCTGGATTCTAAATGCGTGAATTCTGGGGTTTGCATTTGGAGAGCACTCGCTGTATGTCTACAGCTAGAAACTTGGAGTGTAAAAATAGTGTAAAAGCCAAGATTGGTGTGAGAGACTTCCGGGGAAGAGGCAGGGAGGTAGCACACCATGAAACCATGGGGGATGGTGTGGGGGCCCCAGCGCAGCCCCAAAACACTGTCTGGGCTGCGGTGTGCTGGGATGCAGCGCTGATCCGGGCTGGGGGGATCCTGCACCACTGGCCACAGCGTGGGGAAACGCACAAAGCGGCCAAAGTGGGGAAATGGTGGCTGCGGGCAGAGCACATCCTTCTGCCCTCCTCCTGCCCAGCCCTGGGGGAACCATGGGAGCAGAAACAGAAGAGCAAAATTATGGCTGGGAGGTGTAAATGAAACAGTGGAGGGGTGAGGATGGGGTCGGCTCTGTTTAATGGCTGGGGTTGTGCTCACTAGCAGTGATGTCATTGGCAAAAGGTGAACTTGAAAATTGTTGACTGCCCCTTGCTGCTGGGAAGGGGAACCAGGCCAGTCGAGGGTTTATTTCCCTACCCGTAGTGGGATGCTTTTGCTTAGTGAATGATGAAGACCTACAGATACTAAAAATAATCAAAGCAAACAAAAAGCGAGCCCAGCCCCGATGGCCCACAGGAGCTGGCAGCCCTGCATCCAGCTGCCCCAGAGGAGCCTGTTTCCCTCTAACAGTATTTGCCTCGTTCCTTGGTGTGGAACGGACGCTTTTCACCCTGTTGGATTGCTTTTCCCCTTTGCAGCGTTGTACGGGAATAAAAGAAGCAGCTCTGGGAGATGAGTTAAGCCCAAGGGTCTCATCTTTTTCCCTTGAGCTTTGGGGTTTATTTTCCTCCACGGGCCTGGTCCTGCCAAGCAGTGAGCCCGGTGCGGGCCTGGGCCGACGGGGAGCGATTCCCATGGCCGTCGCTGGAAGCGGAGCCCAATGCGTGGCAGCAGTGCTCCGGCCCAGTGACGTTTTAAGCGTCATCGGTTTTGGCTTTCCCACCCCACCAGGTCCTGCGGACCCGTGGCCTCGTGTGCCCATGGCCAGCAGCAGAGCTGCTCGGCATCCTCAGCCCTCTGGGAGCCGGTGGTTTGGGGTTTAGCAGGAGCAAGCAGCATCCTGGGGTGATGGAGAGCATTTTTTTCGGCGGCGGGTGCTTTTGCCACCCATGCTGAGCGTGGGAGCACCGCCGGCTCTGTTTTAATTGGCAGTAGTCGATTGGCCCCGCGAGCGCTGGGCTTGATTATTGCTGCGGGCGTTTACGAGAGGGTACGTTTTCCGCTCTCGCGGCGAGGGCAGGAGCCAGGAGAAGCCTCCGTGGCTGTGCCAGGGCTGAGTCACCCGGGTTAGGAGGAAAGGAGTGCATGGGGGGGGGGAATTAAACAGTCAATCATGCTTTCAGCAAGCCTGAAATCATGTGTGATATTTTTATTTTCAGATTCCCGGCTTCCATTTTTGCGGCAAGGTTGTTCCCGACGTCCCGACCGCAGTGACACCATGCCGAGGGCAGCCTCCGCCGCGCCGGTGCCAGCGAGCGAAGCCTGGCTCCATCCCACCACTATCCCAAAGCCCCTGCTCTCCCCTGCCTGACGAGCCGGTGCTGGGGGGGCATCTCGGCAGTTCCTTTGCTTTGCAGACCCTGGATCACCCAGGGGAACGTGGGCACCTTTTCCTCTTGACCGCTAGCTCCCTGCTTTCATCCGAGCATGGCCTCGATGGCTGCGGCACTGCAGAGATCCCCGGGAGCCACCTGCCAGAGCAGGGAATTGCATGCAAATGAAAAGTGGTTTTGGGGAAAGCCCAGAGAGTTGGTGGGAGCCCATTGGGATGGAGCCTCTGTGCTCACCTGAGCACGAGCAGGAGTGCAAAGCAAGCCATGACTTCCTAAAAAAAAAAAACATTAAAAAAAATAAAAGCAGGCAGAATTGGCCCATGGTTTGAGGAGGATGAGATGTGACCCTTCCTCTCAGCAAAGCCGCAACAGCTTTGCACAAGGTTTGGGGTCTGCAGGGGGAATGGTGAGCGCTGCCGGCAGCAGCAGTGCTGGCAGTGGTGGCCCTGGCTGGGGTCACAGGCTGGACCCACACAAACACAGCCAAGATGTGGCTTGCGTTGTGGGACACTGGCAAGTCCCCCCTGAGCTCTCGCAGGGTCATCCCAGCCAGGCTCTGGGCACCGAGGCAACACCAGGGCCATTGCTCACGAGGTTACATCTCAAGAATGTGTTTGCTCCCGAAGCTCCGGTTCCTGGAGCCACGCAAAGATGAGAATTTAAAAGCGTTGGGGTTTTTGGGTTGTTTTCTTTGTTTTTATCTCCGTAGCCCCTGGTCGCAGGGCACAGGCACAGCCTGAACCCATTTGGTCCAAGCCCAGCGAGAAGGTAAGAACAAGTAGAGCAACATGATTTGGAGGGGTGCTCAAGCATGACATCTGAGCCAGGAAACCATCACCAATTCCTCAAGCTGGAAAAAAAAACAGGCAAAAAATGGTGGAAAAAAAAACTTTACATCTCCAGCAAAGGCCACCGCCTTCGGTGTGAGCAGCCGTCAGCATTTCTGGGCTCAGCATCCAAACCGAAATGAACTGAGCAATCGCACATGTTCTTCCTTGGTAGAGCCAAGAGCTTTTCCTGTCATGCTATATATTTGCTCTCCGATTAATGTAGGATATATATATTTTTTTTTTCAGGGAAGAGAATTGGAGAAACCGACCGCAGCATGTTCAGTGTTTGGCAAACAATTTCTTTTATGTTGCGCGTAGGTAGCGCTTGATATATTTGCGAGCTATATATACCTAAATACATATATATCTCGCGCCACATAATGTTTCCACTTTTTTTGCAGACTACCTGCAAAACACAGACACTATCAGAAGCTGTAAATACAGTCATTGCACCGGCGACTGACAGCCAATTCTCCAAAGGTTTTTTGATGCAAAACATTTTTGTGTTTTCCAGGGAAAAGACAAGGGGGTTTGGTCCTGTCTTGCCCATCCTGCAGGCAGGGATGTGGCTCACACGTCTCAGGTTATCGCTGTATCCGGAAGAACGAGGTGTCCCGGAGCTGGAGGTGCATGTTGGTAATTCAGGGCAAATTTTCAGGATCTGTTTGAGACATTTTCTTGGTGCAGGCATCAAATTGGGGCGGTGGTGACTTGGCTTCTCCTTTCAAGACAAAAAATAAAGTAAAAACTTTGGGAAAGGGAGCTACAACAAATGAAACCTGTTTTTAAATTGTTTTTTTTTTATTCATACCCTTCTTAAATACAGCTGAATCTGTGTTGCTTTAAAGGGAAAAATTCCCTTTTTTTTTGTTCGGGAAGTGTTGGAACAAGTTCCTGGGACTTTTGGAAAAAATAATGCTGCTGCTTTTTATTTTTCCCCTGTTCCTTCCAGCTTGACTCCCCTGTCAAAGCAGGGCCTTCTACCCCCGGTTGCATTTTTGTTGCTAAAAAAGCATCGGTAGCGTCACTGCTGTTTTTTCCCGATTCGCAGAGGATTTCGCAGCCTGACCTGTCCATCCCAGTGCTGTATAGAAATGTGCTGGGTTGCCTTTTTTTTTTTTCTTTCTCGTGGGCTTCCCTGCCTCGCAGTGAAGGGTTTGTGGAGGTTTATTTGGTTTTCCTTTGTTCAGCACTCGCGAAAGAGAAAGAGGAAGGAAACCCGGCATCGCTTGGCCTGATACTCAGTTAAAAATAGCAGAGCTGGCTGGGCCGGGGTTCCCGTCCTCGCTAAAGGTCACTTCCCCAAGCCCTGCCGCTGAAAATATGCCACCGAATGTCCCATTTTGGCACATTTCTGATGGTTTGGAGGCAGCGAAGAGCCCGGAGGAAGGAGCGATGCTTGCTGCCCTGCAAAGCCCAGCTCCAGGGTGTGCATGGGTTTTATTTTGCATCCTAGTGAACGACGTCCAGGGTCCCCTCCTCGGAGTGGGGATGTGACAGCCATGCTGGGATCTCCACAGCTGAAGAGCTGGAGCTGGCACCTCCCGGCTTCCTTCCTCTGCTGTGAGGAAGGTGTCCTGCTGGCCAGTGCATGGGCATGGACCCCCACCCCAGCTTTTTATTTTTAATTTTTAAAAAAATTTTATTTTACTTTATTGTTTTGTATTTTTCCCTGTGCAGCTCAGCTGCTGCCTGCAATCAGGGCAATCCCAGGGCTCAGCGTGGCCTCGGTGGCTTGCAGGGGGAGATGGTGCAGGGCTGGGGGCCAGCTCTGGTCCTGCCTTCAGCATCACGCAGCACGGGCAGCCAATCTCCAATCTCCTAGGAAACTGCAGAAGGACTCGGTGCAGTCACAAAACCCCTGGTTTCCCCATTTCCCACCCTCCACACCTGGGAATCAGACTTAAAAAGAAATTGCCCAATAAAATTAACCAGCTCCAGCAAATCATCCCACGTAGTGTATCGGGTGCTGATGTCCGCTTCGCTTCCAAAAAGGCCGCTTGATGCTGAGATGGGCACCCTGCTCCCCAGCCCCGCAGCACCCACCCCTCCATGGGGCTGGGGTGCAGGAGGGATGAGGGCATCCCTCCGGGCAGCACCGCAGCTGGTTTGCACTGCAGGTTGCATCCCTCCGGCCAGAGGGGCCACCTCCCATGGTCAGTTTTGGCTTCGAAGCCACCGTGATGTGTTTGTCTGTTATCAAGGGAGCTCTGCGGTCGGAGGGAGCCAGTTTCTGGTGCTGTGATATTGTGCAATTCCTGCCTGGTAGGAGAAAGAGAAAAGGCATTGTAGATAAGAAAAGAGGGAGGCAAAACCCCACTGATGTTGGTTCAGAGACGAGCGTGCCGGCAAGCCCTTACCCTCCCCTTGGTGAACATTGGATCTCCATGGAGAGCCGCAATCGTTCGCTCTGCCTAGTTAAAACCAGACTTTTTTTACCATTTTTGGCTTGTGCTTTTTCCTGGAGGGAAACGTGGACTGCAATTTTGCCCGTAGCAAGAAGGCTGAATTAAACCACCTCAAACACCAGCCCAGCCCCAGGTATGTGCAAGGGTCTCAGCTTGCGCAGCGCTGCCTTGGAGCCTCCCGTGGTGTTATTTGCTTTCGCTGTTTCCTAAACTCCAGCAAAAACCCCGGAAATGACACGCCGCAAAGGCAGGGTTTCTTTTTTTTCCAGGAGGTATTTTGCATCAGGGAAAAACCCATCTGCGTGTCAGCGCGAGTGTCACGGTGTTCCCCCTTTGATGGATATTAATGCATTTTCCTACCTTTGAAAGGGATCGGAATACAGTTATTTTTAAAAAAAATAATAATTGCCCAATCTAGGGCTGTATTCATAAACAGACTCTTCTAAGTGTGCTGCTGCTGGCTGCAGGGAAAACGCCAGGGCGTTCGGAAACACCGCGGGATCCTTGCTCAAATCCTGCCCAGCGGAGCCTGGGCAATCGATCCAGAAATGCCCTGACTGGGGCATTGCACTTTGGAAAGCCCCATTTCCAGCTTAATTACAGACAGAGCTGTGAAAGGAAAGGCAACCTCAAGGCACGTGCTTTATAGCTGCCACTGTAAATATCGCCTGACACTGGGAATCCTGTTCTTCATAGCCACTGGTGGGAGCAGAGCTGGAAAACAGGGCAACTGCCCCATGCACCCATTACCTCCCAACAGAAAAGCCTTGTCCATATGGACCGTTCCACCTTGTTTTCCCTAGATGTAACCCCCTGCCTGCGTTGAAATCCTGTGCTGGCCCAGGTGTTTCCAGAATCTCCGTCTCTCTGCATCTGTGGCCCCACACGGGCTCCGCAGAGCTGGGACCACTGCAGCCCTGTGCTGCAGATCCACAACATCCCCCGTGCCCTGATGGGATGCATGGCGGGGCTGGCACATCCCCGCCACCTTCAACGGCTGTGTTTATGCTCCGAGAAGCCAAATCCTGATGGTCCCCGCACACCTACACCACCTGAAGGTGCACAGAACGCGCAGCCAAGGATATGTATTTATTTCCAGTGAGGGTGGAAATGCTGGAGCTCCAACCCTGAGCACTGCGGCGGCGGGGATCGATGCTGCCTTTGAGCATGTTTTGGTGCTCTTTGGATCCAGCCCTCGGGGAGCAGCATTGGCCTGCAGGTCCTGGCTGGGGGATTAGAAATAAACCCCTAAGCCTGGCTCGGAAAGGTCAGACGATGTGTAACATTTAGAAGAACCTCAAACTGTTATTTCAAGGAGCTGTTTGGTTTTGGTTTTGGTTTGTGTTTTTTTTTTCTCTGTAGGAAAAGCAAATATCAAAGCTGCTGCAGAGAAAAAAAAGCCGTTCCTGAGTCTCCCCTGTGGATGGGGATTGGTTGCACACAAACTAGGGGGATGTGGTGGGAGAAAGCCCGGGAGCGGGATGGGAAATGGCAGTGGCACTGTCACCTTTAATTAATTAATGCTACTTCATGTGACAGCCCCAGAGCCCTGGGAAGGTGCTGGAGCCGTACAGAGGGTGGCTGCACGTAACCCCGGGTTGCTTTATGAAGGTGAGGAGCTGTTGACAGAAGAGATTCACAGCTCGTCCTGTGGCATTAGCCTCTCTGTTTGGGGAGGTTAACCCTGAATTTCTTCTTTTTAGGCTCACAGCTCCGCTCCTGGGAGCAACCCACGGAGGCATGTGAGTGTGCAGCTGCAGTTGAGCTCAGGGGGTGGCAAAGAAATCCCCCAAACGGCGTTAAACGCGCACACCAAGAGCTGGCTCCTGCATCTGCCACCCGCTCGTAGCTCCCTTCCGAATTAAGATGAACTTGACCTGAGCAAGGAGTGCAGATGTGGACCCTAAACCATGTTGCCACAGAAACAAAGGGGATGAAATGCAGTCAGCCAAAAGCCCTGTACATTTTCTCCCATCCTTCAAGCCGTAATTGCCGCTGACAGTCCTTAAACCTGTGGTTAGCCTGTGCTCGGGCTCGGTTAGCCTGCATTAGCCACCGCTACTTCACACGCCGGAGCCAGAGCCTGGTTACCAGCACACAGGCTGCTCTCTCAGCCTTTCCAGCAAACATAAATTTTTCCTCATCTCCGAGGAACAAAGTGGAGACAAAAGATTAATCTTCCACGGATTGTAAAACCCTTGGGGTGAGGAGCGTGGCATCGGTTCAGCATTGCTGGCAGCCTTTCTGCTGGCTCTGACGGGCTCCGGAGCGGCTCCGGCCATCCCACTCCTCTTGCGCCCAGCCCAGGAGCACGGCTTTCGGGAGAATTAGTCCCAATTTTCTTTTGTAGAAACAAGATCAAAATCAAAACCGGCTGTTGACTTCCATGCCTCGAACTGCGCTCGGTCAGCACTAGCTGGGCCCTGCTCTCCCTCCCGCACCGCAGTCGTGCCTAAAAAAACCTCCTCAGAAGCCTGGGAGGTGTTAAACCCACTCCTTGCTTCTTTTTATGGCCCTCTTAAGCTTGTCTACCTCCAAAAATTATTACCGTGGGGGAAGCCAAGGTAAATAAGGAGGTTTGCCTTTTGTTTCAGGGCTGATGTGCTGCAGAAGGGAATCCCTCAAACGGCGGGGGCTGCCAGGGATGGAGGCCTGCTCCCCCCAGCTCAACTTGCTCCAGGCTCTTCCCTTACAACATTGAGGTGTCTTCACCCCAGGCCCTTTTCCCTCACTGGTCATTGTTGGACTGATTGATTTATGTCTCCAAGTCGCTAATAATTTTCATGGATTGCTTAATTATAGATGGGGTGGATGGTGCTGCCTATTCCTAGGGCTGCCAGAACGGCTTTGTCACGCTGCTCTCAGTCGCTCTTAACATTGTCAAACTTTCACTTTTGGACCTGGGACATTGTCTTCGTGCTCTCTTCCAGTACAAGGACTGGCATCATCCGATGGAACTGGGAGGAGCAGGAACAAGAGGAGTGGGCCTTCATGTGGTGCCGAGTGGAACATGGGGGCATGGTGTGGGCAGGGAGGGGGCATGTCCCCAAGGGCAGCTGAGAGGAGCGCTTGCAGGAGAGATCACTGGAGGTTACTGAATAAAACGCTCAAACACTGGAAGGGTTCTAGTGGAGAACATGGTGGGTGCCTGCCCGTGCTTTGCCCAGTGGCAGAGGTGGGTCACTGCTGGGGAGCCCCTGCTGGGCTGGAGGGACCTGTGGTCTGAACCGTTACGGTTGCAGAACATGATCAAGGGGTCAGGAGATGTTGGGGAAAGAAATGACGGTCTCCTGGTTGCACATACATGGTCATACAGCTTGACCTCGGTGTGTCTCGCCTCTGTTCTTCATCTGAACAATGAGTGTTAAAACAGACCTTCACCTTCTCGGCTGCGGACGAAGGCAGTTTGTGCTGTAGGGTCTTCCCTAAATCACGTCCAGGAGGACACGAGAAACCCTCTTTCCAAAAGCCTTGCTTTAAGGCAGCACATTTGCCATGGGGCAGGGTAACAAGGCTGGGGCAGCTGCCTGTAAGTGGGCTGGGTGCCGCAGGAGTCCGGCCTGACCCCCTGCTAAAGCAGCTGCTTTGAGGGCAATTCCCAAGTTTTGGGGATGACCTATTGCATTGTCCTCTCTGCACCTTGTTGAGAGCACATCATATTTTAATGATACCAGACTGCATTAGTTCTCCCCAGGCACCTGGTGGAACCGCTCAGCCTCGGGTGCCAGAGAGCCCCAGGGCAGGCCCTGGCTGAGGGCAGCACTATTGCCCTGGGGGCTCAGCAGCAGAAACACTGCTTTTCCCCCCAAAACTGACTGAAAGGCAGACGAATACAATGGCAGAGCCTGAAGCGAGGCCAGACCGCAGGGCTGGGAGCTGTGCTTCCTGCAGGAGGGCCTGCGGCACCGCTCAGGGGGGCCCGCCAGGCTGCAGCTCGGCGAGAGCACCCCTCCGCCTCCCACGCTGTCGGCTGCGGTGAGCCGAAAAAAAATGAGTTTAACAAACTAAAAAAATGAACCTACGTTTCTTTCAGGACCTCTGCTCCAGTGGGAGCTGCAAAACATTTTCTATAAATGAATGTACATAGAAATAAATAAGCTGGAGCTCCTCCCTGAGATGTCTGCTGCCACTTCCTCGCGCTGGCCGCCATCTCTGGGCTCTGCTTTGGGTATGTTTCTACAGAAGTTGGGTTTGTCACCCCCCCCAGCTTTGTCACCTCTCAGCCTGTTCCTGTTCCCTGTGGCTGGAGAGCGGCACCGGTTGCTGACAGCTTCTTCCAGCGGTGGGTGCAGTGGGAAAACTGGAAGTACCTGAAAAGTCAGAAGTTGGTGTTCACATGGGGACAGTCACTGGGAGGGGGTTTTAGCTGGGTCACAGAAAAACTCCTCGAGTGACGAGCCCAGTGCAGGGCGCTACTTGGAAAAGTCCTGCAGATGGGGGGATGTGTGTTGTCACCCTTAGCTGGGTGGCACCCATGGATTTTGGGGGCAACCCCTCCTTTTCCAGACGAGGGTAACTCCTGATGTTGGTGCTGCTGGTCTCTGCTGCATGGGGGATCTGCTAGAAACAGTCATTTTGCTGCTAGAAACAGTCATTTAAGTAGCCCGTTGTGAGCAAGTGTTGAAAAAAAGTGATGCAAAGCGCTCGTGTTGTGTAACCGGGGCACTGGGCCCTCCTGAGCAGAGCAGGAAGGGGATGGGGGACCTGGAGGGCAGCGAGAGGGGTCAAGGCCAGCCCTGCCGGGCTGAATCGTTTGGTCAAATTCAGGTGCTCTGCCTTCTGCCGCGGGGCCGAGGAGCACGAGGCGGTGTGAGGTGTGATGCCCAGGGTGTCCGGGACACACGCCCTGAGACCGACACTCGGGTTTTTACCACAGGCGAGGTGCCGTGGTTCCTCCCCGCGTCTCGCCTGCGGTGCCATTTTACATTTCGCAGTTTCGGAAGGCGAAGGCGGCGCGGGGCAGCTGCCGCTCTCGGGCTGTGGGGCATCCATGGGGACGGTGTCGGTGGGCGGGTTCGCAACGGTCAGGCACAGGTAACCCCAGAGCTGCCCCCGATCCCGCCGAGGGGCACGGACCTGGACATGGGGGAGCGGGGATGGGACGTGCCCGGCTTCCAGCGGGAAGAGGGGTGACGGGCGGGCCCCCGCTCCCCGCCCTGCCCGCGCCCCCCCAGCACCGGAGCGAGCAACCAGCAGCCCGGGGATGCCTCCCCTCGGGCGGGAGAGCTTCCCCGGCCGCCGGGAAGTTTGAAATTAGTAAAAAAATATTATACCGGGGGAAAGGGGGGGGCATACACGCGTTTGGAGGGGGCAGCCCGGGCTGCAGAGGGGCGGGTGCCGGAGCCGGGGGACCCCGCCCCGCCGCAGCCCCCGGGGCTCCCCGCGGGGCGCGGCGGACGGGGGGGGCGGGGCCGCCCGGGGAGGGGGCGGGGCGGGCGGCGGGAGCCCCTTCCCGCGGCGGGCGGAGAAGTGCCCAGGCAGCGCCGTGCGAGCGGGGCCCCCAGTGCCCTCCGTGCGCCCCCCCCGCCCCTCCCCCCGCCGAGCAGCGCCCCCCCCCGGGCCGGGTCGGGCCGGGCCGCCGCCGGGGCATGGAGGCGGCGCACAGCCTGCCGGTGCTCGACGTCCTCCGCCGCTTCGGTGTCACCGAGAGCTGCGGGCTCAGCCCGGAGCAGGTCCGCCGCAGCCGGGAGAAGTACGGCCCCAATGGTTAGTGGGGGCGGCGGGGGGGGCGGGAGGGGCTGGGGAGCCCGCCGGCGGCGGCGGCGGGGGTGTGACGGGGCAGCCCCGCCGGGACACGGGCATCCCGCCGGGGGCGGCCGGCACCTTCCTGGGACCCTCCCTGCCGGGACCGGGACGGGGTGCTGCGCTGGGCCCCCCCGGAGCATCCCCCCCCCGCCCCGGGTGTTGCGGCGGGACCGGGGGGGTTTGCCGCCTTTGTTAAGGGCTGATTACGGGGGTACGGGCGGCCGGGCAGCACTGGCAATCAGCGGGGTATTGATTCCTTTGGCGGAGCGCCCGCAGGCGGGGAGGGACGTGGATGTGTCGCCGGGAAAGAGAGGGGGAAGTTCTCCCCTTGCCTATGGGCGAAAGAGGGAAGCCCCAAAATCGAGGCGAGGGGACCCCGCTCCCGGCTCGCCCTGGCTGGGCCGTGGGTGCTGCTGCGGCAGAGGAAGGGGTAGCGGTGGGGGAGATGGGGGGGGGGGGGGGGGGAGATGGGGTGACGGGACCTGTGCCCGCTTCGCCGCCTGCCGCGCTGAGCCGGGGAGCCCTCCGTGGGCAGCTGGGCATCTTCTTGGGTTGGATCAGGGGAATTTTTAAACTCGTGTTTTAGAAGCACTCAGCGTGCACAGAAGGGACTTGCTGGGGTGCCTGAGCCTAGCGGGGTAAATTGTGGTTGCTCGGGCGGTAGCTGTAGGTAGGCTGTTAACTCTGCATACAGAAATAGGAGGGTTTGGGGGGAGTTTGCTCCTTTCTCAAAGTCGTGCGAGAAGGTAAGTGTGTAAACTCTCCTGGGCTGGAGCTTGTTGCATTGGCTTTTTGCTTGATTCTCATGGATGAGGCTCAGGGAAGCCTCAGATGGCTGTGTTTGTTGGGAGGGCTGTTCGTGGGGATCGGGGGGCTGTGCCTCCCCCAAATGAGCCTTGTGAGCAGCGGTCCCGTCTGCTGGGCTGTGCTCGGGGTCCCCCTTCCCGCCAGCACCCCCCGTGCTGGGCAGCTTCTGCTCCATTCCCTGAGCCGGTGTCGGGGCTGGAGGTGGGAGCTCTTGCCATGGAGCGCGCCACACAAGGCGTAAGCGATGCAGCGTCGCACCTGCCCTCATCTGACCTGATTTTGGAGGAGGGCAGCTGGAGACCCGCCTGGTTAGCCAGGAGGGGAGCAATCCCTCTGCTTTGGGGGCTGAATGCAAGACACAACCTTAATGAAGAGGTGTGCTGCTCTGACTTCGGGGTACAATTGCTCCCAGGGTTTCTGCACTGTCCCTTGGCCCCACGAAATGATGGGGATGATGGGCCGGACGGGCGGTCTGTGTTGCGCAGCAGTGGGTCACCGACAGGCATCACCATCGCGGGGCTCCCGGTGGCTTTATCCTCCTGTTTGCCCAAGTGAATCATCGTTGGTGACTCAGGCACGTTGGCTGCTCGGTGGCACCAGGCTCTCTGCCTTTGAAAAGGTGGCTGGAGCGTATGATGTAGGTGCAAAGCAAAAGGTTAGCGGTGGCAATTAGTTTGTTGTCTTTTTTTTTTTTTTTCTTCTTCCTTCCCCCTCTTGCAAGCAGTGGCTCTGCGCTCGCCTCTCTCTACAGTTTTGCTTCCCATACAGAGCAGCGTTGGGTTGCTCGCAGGCCTTTGATTCACAAGAACTTCGGACATGGGGATGTCCCGTGGCTTTCGCCTTCAAAGCAGAGCTCTGCATCTCCTGTATAACACAGCTCAGGGTGATGTGCACAGGTGTTGAGAGCGATAACGCGGCCAGTGCAACCACCAGTGAAAATGTGGTTGAAGGTTTTTAAGAATCCTGAAGTTTTGCAATTTTTGTGCAGTATTTATATTTTTCTTGTGGCACAGATGAGATATGGACAAGTTAGCACAGCTTAAAATCATGAAGAATGAGACCCTGTGTGGTTTGTTTGGGGCTTTTTGTTTTGTTTGCTTGGTTTAAAACCTCGATATAAAGCAAATAACCTTTTTTCCAGTGTGGTGAGAACTTGCAGGTTGTGTCACAGCAGCAGGAGCCAACCTCCCCGCCTGCGCTGGGGCACCCTTGGGTGCCCCATTTGGGAGAGCCGCTGCGGGGAGCAGCGTGGGACGGCGAGCTGGGCTTGCACCACAGCACAGGTCTTGAAGATGGCCTGTATTAAACTGCATTTAAATTTAGGCTTAAATTAAGCTCCGGCAGCGGAAGTGCGGGGCAGTTTGGTGGCTCGGTTGAGCTCACGCAGAAGGGGGAAGAAAATTCAGATCTTGTATGACTTGAAGTGCAGAGCAGACCTTCAGCTCCAGCTAGTTTCATTTTTGCACCTTCCTGTCTCACATTCATTCATTTCCTTCTAAGCCTGAAATCAAATTGCTGGCATGGATGTGAATCTCAATCTAAAATACATCATCTTTCTCAAAAACTGCCTCCCGATGTACGTTAGCTGCTGTCTGCTTTTTTTTTTTGTATTGTGTTGATGCATTTCAGAAATACCAGCTGCAACAAGCTCCAATGTTAAGTGAGAAGCAGTGGCCATTGGCATGCTTTATATTAAAAAAAAATATGTATTTTTTGGAGGGGGTATTCTTTTGGAGCCTAAAATTGCTTTTTCAGTTCCAGCGCTCACATTCACATTTGCAGGAAGAAAGAGAGCGCAATACTGATTATTTACTATCTCCAGTTCGTGGCTTGGCAGCCAAGCAGCGAGATATGGATTACTGGGCTGGAAGACGATATTTCTCCGTTAGGAAGAGCTCTTATTCTAGTTTCAGATCCGTCATTGGCGCTGTCAGCATGGCTACTTCGTTTGCCAAGGAAACTGGAGAAGCCGCAGAACGTTTAGGTCTCACCATGGCGATTCTCAAAAGGCTCCCGAATCTCCAAAGTCAATTTTAACTAACAAACAATTTGCGATGCTCCGTGTGTGCCGGGCGGACGCACCCCTACGTCCCCTCTCACCCGCCAGCACCGAGCTCCACAGGTTGCTTTTAGACTACAACACTTACAAAAAATAAAAATATAAAAGCAAAAAATACACATCTCATGTTTTATAACAGACTGAGCAGGAGGATGCAGGGGTGCAAATGTTTTGGTGTTTTTTTTTTTTTTTTCTAAATGTAAAACCAGGGGCACAGTTTACCCTGAAATGATTTTGGTTTTGCCAAGGAATGACAGATGTAAGCGGGAGTCGCCCTGCGGACAGTCAAGTGATTTTTCTGTTTTAAATATAGCTCCGATTTCTCTCTTCTAAATGGATTTCCATGTGTAAATGAGCATACGTTTCAGGCAGGGTATTGCCAGCGTTAACGCATATGCATAATTTTATTTGCTTCATCAGTAACCTAAATGGACTGTGAATGTCAGTGGAGTCAAGGGCTCGGCTGCTTGCAGCATAGGGGCATTTATCTCTTCTTACATTTCATCTCTTCTGACTCCGAAGCCAAAGCTGCCTGCAGTTGGAAACGCCACCAGGCAGGATCGGACCCTGCCTATCCCCTCCTTTACCCTTGCCACCTCTGGGGCTGGCCCCCAACCTGGTACCCGATGCTCTTCAAAACCTCCTGTGCCGCGCTGTGAGGTGCAATGGTAACGGCATTTACACGATGACTGTTTAAATGTTACTCAAGCCAGCTTCAGCACCAGGCAAGCTCGAAGCCCACGAGTAAGTTGGCTTTTCCTTCCTAATGCACCTCCATGTCTCTGTAAGCTTTATTTTGGGACCTTGGAGCCCTGGTGTGTGTTCTTGAATGTGCGTGCCTGAGCCTACCTGGGCAGGAGGAGGTGACGTCTCCAAGCCCAAATCCAGCCTGTGATGTGTTGCCGCTCTCCCAAAACCCACTGGGGCTCATTCACGAGCCTTCCGCTCTTCAGCATGAACGCATGCCCGAGCCCCTGCTTTGCAAGGAACAGCAGCAAACCCCACTGAAATCTTATTTATGTCCATCCTTTTCCCAGCCTATGGCCAGGGCTGCGTGTGTGTGTGTACATACGTCCATCGGCACATGCCCTTGTGCGTACTCTTTTTGCAGTGCATTACTTAACGTCGGATGAGCTGCTGGCGGTTGCTAACCAGCCAAGGTTACACTCCAACTCACTCTTGACAATAACAAAAAAAAAAAAAGAAATAAAATTTCTGTTTCGTGCTGAAATATTTGAGATGCCGGCAAGGAGAGGAAAAGCAGCATTTTCTGACTCATCTAACTCTGCTCTCTGTTCCTCTGCGCATCGCCCACCTTTTCCACCCCCAAAACACACGCTTAACAGTCTGATTCATAAACATGCTACGGGGTTCTTTTTCGTTTTGTTTTGTTTGGGGTTTTTGTGGTTTTTTTTTTTTTTTTTTCCTCCTCCTCCAAATCCTTTCCCTTAGGAGAAATGCTGAGGCATTGAAACCTTGTGAGCACCTTCAAATTTGGGGAGAGGCTACACAAAATTTTTCTAATTGGCCAACAGGAAACTTGGGGGTTTTATCTCTGAGTCGTCCTCTGAGGTTATGCGTATTCATACCTACCTTTAAAAAAAATAATGAATAAAGAGCAACGTTCAGAAAAACTGATGTCTGCTCTTAAAATGCTGGGAGGGAAAATTTCCAGGGTGAGGAGAGGCAGGGGCTGCACTGGGGAGGAAGGGGTTTTGCAGGCAGGTCTAGTGCGTGCCCCGGGGTCTGGCCTCCCCTATTGCACAGGTGTTATTTCATTAATATTTTTATTTCATTGCTGGTTTTAAAGCTGGGAGTGGTGGAGCTGGTGCTACGACACACTGATTTAGGAGGAGTCGGATGCACTGTGGATGCCTGGATGCTGGCTTGGGATGTGCCGTTTCCAGAAAGGGGCTGGAACACCAAAAGCTCCAAACCCACCATTACCAGCTAAATATGCCCCCTTCCCCCAGGCTAATCCTCTTCCCTGGTATTTCAGGTGCCTATTTTGACCTTCCTGTGGCAGCCGGGCGGTTTTGGCCCAGCTGGTGCCGTCCTTGCCATCACCGTGCAGCCGCGCGGCTGCTTGCTCTTTGCCTTTTCGGTGGCGTTGGTCTTTCTGCGTGTTTTAAACCTGCTCTGATTACCAGATCTAATTTTAAGCTATTGAGTAGCATTACTCTGGTCGTCTTCCTCCAGGGTAAATCTCTGAAAAATACTATTGATGTTTATGTTGTGAGTATGGGTTGTGGGTTTTTTTTTCTTTTCTTTTTAAAGCTTCTCCTCAAAAACATTTTTCTTGAGTACAAAGCATCACCCAACACCTGGTGTTGCTTTCGCTTTCTTCCTACCAAGGAGAATTTTAGTTTGAGAAGCATCCAAGTTGCTGCCTTTTCACTCTGTGTTTGATCCCCTCCTGCAAACGGGATGGTGCGAAAGCCGGAGGCTTCTGCCTGCTGCTAAATCTCCCCTGTCCTGCCACATCCACAGCCTGGGCAATGCTTCTGGCACAGCACCCCCCGGGACATCCCTGCCCAATGCCCAAAATTGCAGGTGCTGGTGTGAGGCAGGGCTGAGCATGGGCAATTTTGGGCAACTGAAAGCAAGTGGTTGATAGTTTCTGGTGGTGATAGCTTGACAGCTAGGAGGGATGCACGTTCCCCATCCCCTGAGAGCGGCGTTCCCATTGCCCTCCTGCAATCTGCAGCGGGGATCTGAACTGGTTATCGAAATGCATCAGAAACTTTGCAGAACTGCATGCAACCCTGAGATACTTTCGTTTTCCTGGGCCTGAAAAATAAGATTATTTGATGCTTTTTCATATATTCAAACCTCTGGAGCTGCCAGCTTTGATTTTTCTCCAATGCGCAGCATTTGCAGAGTTGGTTGGGATGCTGACGCCCCTCCAGAATGGTTTTTTTTTAGGGTTTTTCTTTGTAAACCATGAGCCAGATGTTGAGTGTTTGCAGCCTGTGTCTCTTGCCCAGCTGGTCCAGCCCCGCTCCTGGAGAAGGGGCTCCTCCCTGCCTGGCGTCACAATGTCCAGACCAGCCACAAAATCCTTCGCATGGCTCACGGAGCTCGCCTGGTGGGCCAGTGGGTGCTCCATCCCCATTAATGTTTTCAGAGATGATAAAAAAGAAGTATTAAGTTATGAATGACACCTAAACCATACTCCATGGGGAATTAGAGCAGTGAAAGCAGAATGACAAACCTCTTTTGGCAGGTAAGGCCGGTCGTCCAGGTGCTGACATTGCACAAGGATGCTCTAAAACTCCTATTTAATTTTTTCCCCAGGAAAAGCCCATCAGGGTGCTTGGGCAGCTCTGGCATGCGGGGCAGCGTGCCCTGCCCGGTCCGTCGGCTCGCTCCACAAATTGCACCCAGGGGTGGTGCGAAGAGGATGCTGCTGCCTCCTGGGCTGGCGGGTTTGATGTGGGTTGGATCAGTAACCCACTGGCAGAGTGGTCTGGAGGGGGAGGCGCTTGGGAGCGGGATGGGGACTGGGAGCCAAGCCGCTGGCCTGATGTTTTCTGGGAACATTGCTGGCACTCGTGCTCTTGATTACAGGGTGGAAATATTAAGGCAGGTTGTGATTATCAGGAGAGGGATGGGGTTTTCTGCTTGCTTTTTTTTATCTTTTACTTTTCTCCCCTCTCCTCCCCCCCACCCCGCCCCCCTTTTTTTTTCCCCTCTCCTTCCCCTGGTTCTCGCATTGATGGATGATCTCCCATTACATCTCGGATGGGGTAAATGCGAGGAAGGCAGCCCCTCCTGGTCAGTTGGGCAGGAGAAGTGACTGATGCTGGGGAGACTGGGAGGACTGGTGAAGGTGGGAGGGATGGAGGAGAGGGGCCCGTGGCAGCAGTGGGTGGGCAGGCAGCAGCAGGACAGAGCTGTCTGGGGCTCGGTCCGAACCAGTGCAATATTAATGCTCAGCAAAACCCAGAAAGCACCAAGCTCCTGTCCCACCTCCATTTATTATTGTGCATCTGGTATTTTATGGGTTTTTGGGGTTTTTTTGCTGGTATTGTGACTCATGATCATTTTTTATATATCAGTGTTGGTAGTATTGGAGGTAGAAAGTATAACCTACATTAAAAAAATATTACCAACTGCTGGGTCGAGCTGTTGTCTGTACCAATTACCTTGCTGGAAAACAGGTAGTAGAGATCTGGGCTGGAAGTGTAGAAATGTTGAAGAACCAGAGCCAAAAAGCAATAGAGAAAATTGTGGTTACTTGAGTATTTCCATGACGTAAGCGTGCGCCAGAGGCTCCTCCGTGGGCGGTTAACCCCTCGCAGGCAGGGCTGCAGGCAGCTGCCTGCTCCGCCAGCGCCTGAGCAATGACCGCGCAGGTGGTGATGAGCAATGCTGGGACAGGAGACTCGTTATTCCCGCTAGGATTAATACAATTAATGCTAACGGGTCTTTTCCAAGGTGGGTGAGTTGAGCCAGTCGTCTCGCAAAAGGAGGGTCAGATTGGAGTCCACAGTGTTGCTCTTTTGAGGAGAAGTTGAATTAATCCTTGCTAGCAAGTAACCTCATATCTGCAACTTGTATTTGCTGGGTTTTGGTGGGAACCTCCCCGTTTTGGAGGTTTGGCTGCTCGATATCGCTCTGTAACAGCCTTTTCTCTCTCTCACCCGTGGAGGTGGTAAGCCCAAGGTCAGGCTGTCGTTTGGTCTTCAGGGCACGCGATGGCATCTCCCGGTAACCTGTGGTGGCTGAAATCCGAAATTTTGTCCCTCTTTTTGAATTCTAAACCTATAGTACCCCTAAATGCAGGTGTCTCTGCTCTGATGATCAAGATCCTCCTAAAATTTCAATCTTCAGCAACCTGTTGGATGTGCTGATGGAGGCCCTGGCTTCGTCACCTGTGCTCCCACATGAACCCATTTGAGATTTTATATATATATATAATCTCTCATTTGAGATTTGGGGTGTATATATATATAATCTCTTATGTGAGATTTGGGGTGTGTGTGTGTGTGTATATATATATATATATATAAAATCTCCCATTTGAGATTATACCAAATCTCAAATGGAGATTATATATATAAAAAAAATCTCCCATTTGAGATTATACCAAATCTCAAATGGGAGATTTTATATATATACACACACACACACATATATATATATAAAATCTCCCATTTGAGATTTGGCATGTGTGTATATATATATAATCTCCCATTTGAGATTTTTATGTATGTCTCTATCAGATTTGAGATTATATCTCTCTCTGTCCCCCATTTGAGGTTTATATATTTATAAAATATATATATATTTAAAATATATACAAAAAAATAAATAATTCCCCCCTGTCCCTAACATTTGCAAGTCACTGTGGGGCACCTTTGGGTAAAAGATCCCTTTATGGAGAGGAAGCAAAACACAGGCAATAAAAAGTTTGTCCCCTCCCTAACAGGTCCAAGCCCATCTGGGGCTCCGCAGGGTGAAGGCACTCGAGGATGAGTGACATTGTGCTGGTGGCCCAGCCCAGCCATGTGGCAGGGTCACCGTCACCCTTGGAGGTGTGATGTTTTGGGGAGGAAATCCGCTTCTTGCTCATGTGTGTCCCCTGTGCCCCTGGGTTCCTGTCCGCGGTATTTTTGCTTTGGGCGTTTCCTGCTATTTAGCCACTGTGTGTATTTTAAACCAGCGAGGAAGGGATGTGAGTTAATTCGGACCGAAGGGCAGGGTTGTGTCAGGCGTCCTTGTCCGGGAGCGGTGGGGGACGCGGTGCTGGGGACAGCCCCGGCACTGACAGGTTTTGGTCCGTCCCAGCGGAACCACCTCCAGCTCATCCATATGGTCCCCAAAGCCGCTGGCCAGGCCACAGTGCTCCCAGGAGCTGGGTGGGAAAGCTGTCCTTTGTGCTGGGACCAGTCCCCACAGTCACTCCATGTCCTCCTGGGGGAGATGATGGCCAAAACCCTCTTTCCCCCCCCCCCCCCATCTTACTGCAGAAAATCCCTGGAGTCCTTGCCGAGCTGCCCTCCGAGCAAATGCAAGGGATGTGTTTTGTATGTTATATATTTGCTTTATTATATGTGGGGGTTTTTTGTTTTTTTTTTTTTTGTTCTTCTGGTTTGGAAACAATTTTTCTTGCATTTGTTGCTGATAAAAATGAGTTATTTTTTGGGAAGGTTGCGTGGGCAGGGGAGATTCTCTCTTCTGCTTCCTTCGCCACGGGGAGCGAAAGCACAGAGATCCTCGAGGAGGAACTCAATTATCTGAGCAGTGACTTCAGCCCCTCCGGCGGTGGCCGGCGATGGCCGAATCCCCAGGGATTTGCCCTGTAAAACGTCAGCTCAGCTGGATTTCGCCGAGCACGAGAAAGCAGTGCCTGTCCCCGGGAGACAGGTAGCCGGGGTCGGGATAACCCTCCCTTTACCTGCCTGTTTGCACTTCTCTTTTTCCATTTTGTAACCTCCAAGTCAACAGCAGGGCTAAAATAAGGAAAATGTGGGGAGTGAGTGGAAAAATAAAAATAAAAAAGTCTGGCTCAGCGGTGCGGAGTGGGAGAGGGCAAGCGACGGAGCTGTGTCCCTGGCCCTCCAGCTCCGGGCACCGCATAGGGTTCTCCTCAGGGCACCCCATCCTTTGGGGCTTTGCAGGTTTTCTGGGCTTTTGCATGCTTTGGAGGTCAGGGACCTTCTGTAGCCTGCAGGTAAATGGAAAGGCCGTCAGAGGAGCCGTAGTGCTTTGATCCACTCCCCTCCGGAGGGGAGTCCTGCAGGGACCCGGAAGGAGATGGGGCTGCTCTGCAGCGCTGGCTCGGGCCTGTTCTGGGGCTCCTCTTTTATAGATAAAAGTCTAATTCAAATTATTCTGCCATTTTTCACCCCTTTTTGACATAAATGTGTATAGGTATCTGTGTGTATATATCTCTCTATGAGATTTTACCCTTATACGCAGATGTATATAGGTATCTATGTGTGTGTATATATGTATATAAACAAGTATTTCATCCTTATAGACATACACCCAGATATTATACATAGTGGAAAGGAGATTATGGAAAAAACCTCGATGGGACTCGTGTTTCCAGGGATCTCTGAGTATCTCGCTCCAGGAAAGGAACTTCCACTGCACAGAGATGTGCAATCCCCAGAGGGCTCATCCATGAAAAGTATTAATTGTCCAGCTTGCCCCTTTTTCCCATCTGGAAGAACAGATCTTTTCTATCCTACAGAAATTTTTTTCTTCTGATATAATCTAAACTAAGGGCAGTGTAGACTTCATTTTCCATGAAAACCCATCCAAGAGGATTGCTGAAAATAGATCGTGCTCTGAGAACAGATACCAGAAAAAGCAAATGTGTGTGTGGGGGGGGCAGCCAGGTCAGCCAGAGCAAGGAGTTCTGCAGAAAAAATTAATAATAATACTCTCAGTATTACCAGAAATATCAATAAAACTCTCAATTGACTTGAAAAGCAGCTCATCCGCAGGACAGGGTCGGAGGGTGCACCACCCTGCGGATATGCTGCCCGTGTTTTATCAGCCTGGTTTTATTTGCTGGCAGATGGGAGATGGGTTGGGATGCGCTCTTCAAACTTTGGAATTTCACAAAGGTTTGCTGTGGCAGAGGCATTTCCTCCAGGAAACAAACAAATGGGAAAAAAAAACCCAAACAAATCCCAACCTCCTCCAGACCTCTGTGCTTTTAGGATGGAGTCAGCTCCCTTTGGCCCTGAGCTCAGGGCAGGGTCTCCGTTCAACCCGGCGTGCAAAGGTTGGGTTTTCCTGATCCATAAATACCCAGCCCACCTCGTACGCTGTGGCTCGGCTACAGGTGGCAGCAGGATTGATTAAATATCTATTGCAATATCTATTGCAGTATCTATTGCAATATCTATTGAAATACCAGCTTTTGGAGCAGAGAGGGTGAGCAGCTTCCTCATCTTGGCAGGGAAGGGGAGAAGTTGCTGCTTGGATTTAAAAGCAATATCTTGTAGGTGTTTTTTTTCTTTTCTTTCTTGATTACGGTTACTGGTTTGGGGCTATGCTTTTGGGGGGTTTCCTCTTGCAAACCCCTGTGTGTCAGCTCTTACAGGTGTCCGGGGAGTTGGATCCACACCGGTTGCAGTTCAGTCCAAAACCTGCCACGTGCAAGATGTCGAGCAAAAAAAGTGGCAAAACAAATTAATCGCTGTGCTGTGCCATGAGTGCTGCAGAGTGAGCCCCTTTGCGGGGGAAAGGGAGGATGTTTTATTTTGTTTTGTGCCAGCAGGTTAAGGTGGGAGGTGGGGTGGGATGTCAAAGCGCTTCCCCTCCTGCCCAGGGCAGGGTTTGGGGTGCGTGGGTTTGGTGTCGCACAGCGAGGTGGGCACCCGGCAGCAGGGGAGAAAGCTGGGGTTACAGGGGAGGAGGGCAACCCCTTCCCTGCCTGCCTTCTCCGGGAGAGGTGACTCCCAGGGGTGTCAGTGATGAGAGCCCCCGGACCGGCTGGTCCCCGAGCCCCGCAGGCAGTGGGAGAGGCATCCTCAGAGTGCAGGGATGCTCCCAGTGGGATGCAGCGACCAGGGGCCCCCACCCTTTCCACAGCACTGGGCTAGTGGAATACTTTAGTTACATTTATTAGTAGTTATTCTTTACTATTATTACTTATTATTTCCATTACTTAGTAATTATTCTTTATTTTATTGTTTTATTTTGCATGCTAAGAAAGTATAATGTCCTCAGTGGGTGCTTACAGCCTCATCAAAGATGCTCGGCTCAAGCATAAACACTCACCAGATCCTTGGGGTGGTAGTTTTGAGGGACGCTGTTCCCCCCACCAAGCCACAGCAGCCCTTTGCTGTGTGCTGAGCAGCATCTGTGCTCCAGGAGCAAATAGCAAATGCAGCCTGTTTGAAAATGCAGCCTGGTCTCATTTTCTTACCTGCCTTTCCAGCCCCCAAATCCCTTTTTTTTTTTTTTTTTTTCTTTTTTTTCAGGGGGAAAAAAAACCAATCCCAAAACCAAACACAGTCCCGCCTTGCTCTTTCCCCAAGCCTTGCAGAGTTCAGCTGAAAGGTGCAACCCGGTTTTTGGTGCTGAAATTCCTCCCGCGGGTCATTTGAAGCCTCCTGGGGCTGTGCACGTTCTCCTGCTGCTGGGCAGGGACCGGCAGCCAAGGTGACCCGGCAGCACGGGGCATCGCCGGGGCTCCTGGCACCGCCACCTCCGCAGCTCCGCGTGTTTGGTTTCCTAAATCATTCCCCGCTGCTGCCAGGAAAATGTTATTAAGTTTTCTGTCGCCAGGTGTTGGACTCGCTGCGAGTGGCCTATTTGTGGTGGTGTGTGGCGGTCCGTCGTGGGTTATGCATTTGCCATAGCGTTTTTTCCCTGGCTTGGGGATAGTGCTTTTCTGCCACCATGCTGGGTTGGAAGGGCTTTGGTGTCTGGTGGCATCCGGGCATCGTGGTCGCGGTGGGGGGGGCGGCCGAGGGCAGGAGGCTGCAGCAGAGCCCTAAAGGGTGAAAAAACATTAAAGGGCAAAACCCCCAATTTACTTAGCACTTACCACTGGGGCATCAATGGGAAATCAGCTGAAAAAAATAGCTTTAGGGCAATAAAGGAGGAAATAAAATTATGTCTGTAGGGTGCAAGAAGAGGATATGCTGAAATTGCAGTGTGCCTTTGGGGCTAGGGTTGTGGCAGTTCTGGCAGAAGTTTCCCAAACATGGCAGACTTGCTCCCTCACCTTTCCCTGAGGTTATGGAAAGGGTCTGCTCAAAGCAGAGGTAAGGGGAAGCTCAAAAACCCCCAACACAACCCCAAACTAAAAAAAATAGCCCACCCCAGCTTAAGCTTTATTTTATTCAAGCTCCTGTGGTGGTTTGTTTTTTTTTTTTTTTTCTTTTTCCAAAACCTGTTACTATTTAAACGCAGATTTTTAGCTTTTCCACCCGGGAGCCGGAGCTGGAAATTTTTTCCACTGCGTTGGTGCAGGAGGGAACAAACCGCTGCTTTTAGTTTGCTCAAATAATCCATCCCAGGCTTGGAGCCACAGGTTTCCTCCGCCTCGCTCCCTCCCACTCCCAAAACGAGCCCAGGGATCAGCCGTGGGTGCGGATGGGGACAGGGATGGTGGGATAAGGCCACCGCTTACAGGCCCATGTCCCCAGGGTTCTCCCCCTAAATTTCCCCACGACTTTTATTCTTGCAAACGCCATGTGGGCACCGGAGCTGCAAGCCTAGCTGGTGGCTCATTTTGGGGGGCAAAATGAGTGAAATCTTCTCCCCTTATTTTAAGAAAAGGAGGTGGGTTATCAACAGGGAAGCAGTTTGCTTTTGCCGTGCACGGGAGGAGGATGCTCAGTGCTGGCTGGGCTTTGTGACCCCATGCTGGGACCCCCCTGCACCGTGGTGGAGGGAAGCTCGTGCTGCCCAACATTTTGGGAATGAGCCATTTCCAAGAATAAAGGAAGGGAAGTTTGGGGTGGGATGGGCAGGTTTTTCCTTATTTATTTCCCACAGCTCCTTGGACCATTGGCCCAATGCCGCACTCCCACCTCCCTCCCTGTTTCTCTCTGCCCGGACAGCGGGACGTCGTGGTGATGGTGGCTTATTCTTCAGCATGGGGATGTGCTGATTTTCCAGGGAAAAGGAGATACCACGGGGCTGGATTTGCACGGTGCTTTGCTTCCATTGAGCAGCACATCCAGGATAACTGTGTTTCCTATTCCCTGACCTGCAGAGATAAGCTTAGCTGGCCGGAAAAGGAGCAAACGAGCCTCTTGACTTCTCCCCTCTGACCGTAGGTGCAGGGCTGTGAGTGCCTGAATGTACCTGTTCTCCTCTGGGACCCTGCCGCCATCCTGGAGGGACCAGAGTGTTGGGCTGGGCTCGATGGGAAGAGCAGCGTGAGGGTAGGACGAGCAGTTGGTCCAGAGCCCCGACTGCTGCGGGAAGCCCTGCGACCCAAACCATATACTTTTGGAGCTGATTTTATTGCCGGCCATTTATGGTGTCCAGGTGCCAGCAGGAAAGCTGGTTGGATCATTTCACCCTAAAGCATCGCCTGGAAAACAGCAAGGACATTTCTGCTCCTTAAACCTCTGCTTAACCATCCTCATGTGCTGCCCGCCAGCCCTTGGCCGCCCCAGGCTGCCACTGTCCCCAGTGCTTCCTCTGGCCCTAAATTTGCTTATTTTTGGGGCTGTGGATCCTCCAGCCAGGAGGGGCATGGGGCTTTTGCAAAGCACAGGGCAGAGCTCAAGCAGGGATGAGCACCGGGGAGTTACAGGAACAGCAAGCTGCTGGTGTTAGCCGTGGGAGGGGGGGTTGTGTCTTGCTCCTTTTATCTTCCTGCCGCCTTTCAAAGCAGCCCCGAGTGAGCGGCTGTCGCAGGCAGCCAGCATAACCAAAACTTGCCCGGCATGCAGGAAAAAGCAGCTGTGAGGCGGTAAGCAAATAAGGTGCTGGGGGCCGGAGGTGCTTCCCCCACCCATGGCACACCCAGGGCCGCCACTGCTTATGCTCTGGAGGGAAAGACACAGGAGGAAAAGCACCCATGGCTTCGGGATGAGCTGTTTAGGGATGATGGAGGACACAGGGAAGAGCTGGATCCTCTGGGAGCAGGTCATGGTGCAAAGCAGAGCTGAGCCTTGGCCGCCTGGCACAAGGCTGGGGATGCTCCTAGTGCCGTGCCCGCACCCACAGGGTGCTTTCTAAATGCGGGGTTGGTTGCTGTTTTCTGTGGGTTGCAGGCGCTGGGTGCAGCTGGAGGCGCCGGTTGCTCCAGCCTGGCGGGCTCGCATGCCGCACACGTGCCCGCCGCAGCTGCGCCCGCCTGGGGATGCGATTTCTGTGCGTGGGCGGCTGGGGCGTGAGAGCCGCTGCGCTGCCAGCCTTGCCCGCGCCTTCGCTGCCGCCAGGGCTGGCGAGCCCCCTGCAATGGGGGTGCCCTGGGGCAGCCCCCACCCTGCTGTGATTCGGATGGATGGTTGCTGAGAGTTTTAATGTATGGGGTTTTTTTGGTAAACAGCTAATTCAGCTCTGCGTTGTCTCCATCTTGGTGCAATAGCATGTGGTGTCTGTGGGTCTGGCTTCCCCTCCAGCAAGCACGGGGGTGCAGGGCAGGTAGAGGGTGACACCTCGGCCGAAGCTCAGCTTGTTCTGCAGAAGCTGAAGCAACCTCAGAAAATCTCTTTACCTGCACCCTGAAGGTCCCGCTCTTCCTGAGCAGAGCCGTGTCCTGCCCCAGCACATGGTCGGAGCCTGGGTGAGACGCGAGGTGCAGGATGGTCTCCAGGGACGCAGCGGCCATCAGGGAACTCGGGCGTGAAGCTGCATGTAAAAGCAAAGCCATGTGGGTTGATTTAAGTAATACACACCCGAGGCATTTAGATACCTAAGCTATGTCCTCCGTGAACCTCGTCTAGAGTTAGCACCATTAGGCTTTGAGTGTTTGTCATCCCAGGTAACGCTAAAACACCGGGGATTAGTTTGCAAATGCTGGTTTTTTACACTTCTACAGCTCAAGTGCAACTGTGCAAGGCTTAACGCCTACATCCCCAGGCGACATTTACACTAAGCAGGTGATGGGCTGAGCTTGCTCTCCAACAACCTGGCAAAACCTTTCCCACGTCCGCAATCCGGCAGTTTTGCGGAGCACTAAGGATGTGCGGCGGTGCCGGCTGTCACTGGGGATGAAGCAGAGCAGGCATCCCTCTGGGACGGGATCCTTCCAGCGCAGCCAGCCTGGGAAAGGCAGCCGATTAAAATAACAATTTATTCTGCCCGGTGTCTTGCGGGACGGTGGAAGGATCCCAGAACAGCCCTGCCTGGGTTCCTGCTTTATGTCACAGGAGGGGCGCTGCTCTCCCAGCTGGGGATATTTTAGGGTTTTTCTTACTCTTTTCGCTACTTGGGCCCTTCTTCCTGCCTGTCGGCAAAGTCCGGGAATCAGATGAGTCCCTTGTTTAGCCTGTCCATTTCCCCTTCCTCGCATATGGAAAAAGAAATTAAAGGCGGTGGGGAAAAAAAAAAAAAAAAAGAGTTCACAACATTGAAATGTGGCTTGAAGGAGGTTATTTGGAGCAGAAAGCCAGGCCCAGGCGTGATGCTCACTGTTAGCCCCCATGGTGGGCGCCGTGCTAGTACCCTTCCCGCATCACTTGGTGTCAGAAGTGTTTCCCATAAGGGAAATCTGATTTTATCCCAGGGAAGCTCCTGAAATGGTGGGGAGAATGGTATTTCATTGCTCACCTTGCAGGATGCTTGCTGTTGTGGGTTGCACACCAGGTCTGAGCCTGCACCAGGGTTTGCTTTGCCGTGTGCTGGCCTGGGAGAGTGTCGTGGCCTTGTGCCTCGGTTTCCCCAAAAGCAGAGCGGGATGTGGTACCTCAATGCATGACGGAGAAATGCCGGCCGCTGTAGGGCTGTGCTGTGCCAGGGATTTTTGATCCCGTTACAGTAGGAGAAACTCAAATATTTCCTTAAAGCAACCCCAGTGCCACCCTGTTGCATTTTATTTGTTTGCTTTGGCCCGGAAAGTGGGACAGGGTCTCCTTGGGGACACGCAGGCTGTCGCAGAGCCCCAGGGCAGCAGCCTCTACCCGCGCCACCTCACTCGTGGGTGGCACCCATGTTTATTTACCTTTTCATCACCTGATTGCCGTGCCCTGCCATGTTGCAGGCACCAGCCCGCGGGCTGCCAGCCCTGTTTGAGTTGGCAGGAGATGGGCGTCAACCTCTGGCTAAAATAGCCTGACGCCAGCCCCATGTCTGCCCAGCGTGGATGGGCTTGTTGCGTGCCCTTAGAGCATCTCGTATTGATATTTTGTGGTGGCGCTAGGGCTGCCTGCGCTGCTTGATAACGCAGAGGAGAGCATGCTCTTCCTCTGGTGGGAACGGTCTGGTTGCCACCGGGCACCCATCACCCTCTACTTTCTTGGCTCTGCTCTCCAAAGCCGCAATGCAGAAGAGCAGAAGTGGAGAAATTGCAGATGCGCGTCTGCAAGCTGCAGGTCCCACACCGGGACTGCTCAGCTCAGGAAGCTGAAAATTTATGGTGTGAGTGGGTGGCCCCATTTTGGGATGCTTTGAACAACCGTTATCACTTTCTACCCATGGTGTTATTGCATTTGTCTTCAGGCCGTGTTGGGGTGCTTGGGCACAGAGCAGGATCTCTGTGCTGAGCTCCGAGCCACCAGGAGAAGAAAGGGGCTATTCAGGTGCCATCAGGGAGTTTCCATTTCAGCCTCTCTGTGCTCACCGTGTTGTCCCAAGGGAACTGCAGATTTGGGCTTTTCCTGGTTCCCTGCCTCCGCGGCAGGTTTCCCGGCCGGGTGGGACATGGCAGTGCCGCAGCTCGGCGGAGCGGTGCCAGCTCTGCCCTGCCTGGTGCCACGGGGCTGACTCACATAAAACTTGGGTTTTGGCAAGTGACAAACCCTCTTATTTCTAGCGAGGCTTTGGAAGTGAGAGGGGAAGGCTTTAACCCCAAAACATTCCTGTTTTCTGGTGGCTTTGATTGATTTAGACCCAAAAATGTGAGTTTATTGTGGTTTTCTGCCCTTTTACTTTGGGTATTTGATGCAGAAGGGGTGCTGAGTTGCCACGTGAAGAGCGGTGGAAGGAGTCACTGATGGCAGGGGAGGTGCTTGGTTCTCAGGATACTCAAAATTGGGGGTTTTGGGGGAGGTGCCTGCAGCAGCATTGCTAATGTCTGGGATTTCGTGACAGCGATGGCATAGTGTCACTCTGCCTTCGGCGGTGTTTTGGCTGGCTGCCCTGCTGCACGTGTTTCCTCTTGAGTTCACAGAAACCCGTTTTCATGCTTTAATCAAGCCCTCATGCAAAGTTCCCGCTCTGCAAATGGCATCACTGTGGCTCTTCATGCAAATGCCGCGCGGGAGAAGCACTAAGAGGACCACGGCGTTTTGGGTTGCTGCTCGGGGTGGAAAGTCACCCCGGCAGAGCCCAGACCTGCGGGAGCCCTAGCCGCCTCCCTCGGGGCACCCCCACTGCCCCCAGCCCTCTCACCTCACACATTCGCACCCTTAAAATGGAGCCTGGATGGAAATAGCAGCAGCAGATCTCTTCTACTTTTAATTTTGGTGGCTCTCTGGGCCAGGGAGAGGAAACCGGGGGTGGAGAGGAGCCGGCTGCAAAAGGGAGAAGAGCCACTTTCCTTCTGACATGTTCTGCAGAGTGATTTGAAACGTTGAAGCCACTCCAAGATTTTTTTATTTTTATTTTTTTTGCTATAAGAATAATTATAGGTGTTACGTACTGGTCTGTCTGCTCCTTGCGATGGTGGGGGACCAGTGTAGCCTTATCTGGGAGGGACATGAGCTTAAAACAACTCGTAGTAAACTCTGTGAACATGGAGGAGCTGATGCAGTTTGAAGCGTAAAAATGTTCAGGCTTTTTGTTTTCACTGGTTTGTTCAGTGAAGGTGGGTTTGGTTTTTGGGTTGGTTTTTTTTGTTTTTTTTTCTTTCATTTCTCTGAATGAAAATAGATGATGGAAAACAGCCGAGCCAGTTTCGCTTCCTGCTCTCACTCCGTGCTCCGTGCTAGGGGTGCTCGGAGACAACCCCACGTTCGGTCCAGCGACGGGGGCACCGAGCACGTCTGCCTTGGGCCAATTCCTCCAGTTCCTTATTCCTTGCCAGAATCACAAGGGGTTGGAGGAACATCTTGTTTTGTTATCACCCCCTGGGGTGCAGAAGTAGGTGGCAGACAGTGGAGGCTTTGGGACAGCTCTTCGGGAGGTTTATGCCTGAATTTTTCCCTGTTGGGAGGTTTGGGGTTGGGGGGGGTTCTGACCGGTCCCCTCCTGCCCTGGAGCACCAAAGAATGGAGGCGGTGGGGTGCCCTGGTGCCACCTCACCTCGGTGCTGGGGCCCCGCTGTCCCTTGCAGCCTGCTGCGATGCCTTTGAGCCGCCAGCGCAGCCCTCCCGAGGATTTGCTGATGCATGGCTCTGGCTTTGGTTTCTCTGTCTCCAGCAAGCTCCGCTGTGCTCAGCAGATCCTGCATTTCATAGAATCATAGAATTGTTTAGGTTGGAAAAGCCCTTTAGGATCATCAAGTCCAACCGTTAACCCAACATTGCCATCCCACCACTAAACCATGTCCTTTTCCATCAGCCAGCTGCAATGTCCACATTCCCCACCTCGGGGCAGCTGGCAGAGGGTTTGGTCTGGCTGCCAGCTCCCCTGGGAGCTGCTCTGCAGGTAACCAAAGGATTCACCCCAAATGCAGGAACAGTGGGTGCAAACAGAGACACCCGCCCGTGCCGGCACCCATCAACAGCCAAAACCGGGGGGATCACTCCTGAGCCCTCCCTGGGTGCAGGACCTTGCAGTCCTTGGCCAAACCTTGCCCACGGCAGGGCCAGCGCATCCACTACTGCATGGGGGAGGAAGCAGAGGCGATGCCCTCGGTGGGTACTGGGGTTTCTGCATTGCTCAGCAGCCGTGGGAGCCTTTGGTGCATGCGGCGTGTGAAGGTAACAGTGATCCCACGGGGACCTGGGGGTCTCGGGGAGACCATGGCGGGAGCCCTTGGGGGTTTTTTCAGGTTGTGCAGGTGACTGGGCTGGGGTTTGGCTGGGAGCAGTGTGGATGGAGGCTCTGCACCCACCAGGGCAGATTCAGGAGGACAGCTTGGACCAGCTGAGCATCGGCTTTGGAATTCTTTCCTAGAGCGTTGCAGGCTGTAAAGTAAAACTGATCGATAGGAAAAGTGGTCTGAAAGTACAGTCCCCAGGGGGGCAGTATCGGATTTCTGGTTTTATGGGATGGTTGGACCTCTGTGTCCTGGATTTGGAGAGGGCAGCTCCTGAGGAGTATTTTTTAGGCAGGCTGAGTGCAGGAATAAACGCTGCCGGAGCCACTTGCAGCAGGGAAATGAAGTTTCCCTGGTGTGGGAAGCGTCCAGCAGTGCTTGCTTGGTGTCAGACTGAGAAGTTTGGTGACAAGCTGTCTTGATGTGGGAAAACGTGCAGGGCAGGTTGCATTTTGGGGTACTGAATGGACTGCTGGGGCATAAGGGGAGTGATTGCTACTCTGGGCCCAAATCACTAATTAATCCTTTTATTTTTATCATTTTTTACTTTTGTTACACTTGCTGGGCTGTCGATGAAAACCTGCAGAGCTCCCCGCAGAAGAAGGTAAGTCCTAGGCTGGAGGTGAGGGTGGGTACGTGCCTTGAGCCTGGCTGGAGGGTGCTGGGGACGAGGAGCGGGGAGTCTTTGGGCTCTTTTAATCTTGGGTTTAACCCCAGGGACAGTTGGGCTGATGGCAAAGCTTTCCTGTGATGGCAGGGCTACCGGCTGTGAATAGAAACACAGAGGATTTGGTTTCTGTAGTTAAAACCAGACATAGTAAAATGAGGCCAATGCCAGAAATGAAGGTGTTTAATATTAGAGAGAAAAATCCCCCATTGCAAGCGCTGGATGTCCTCACTGGTGCCCATGGCCAGACACTGGAGCAGCTCTGCTGCAAGCGGGGGCCAGGGTCCTGCTGGTCATAGTGGCCTCGGTGGTCTGAATTACCTGTCTTCGGGGGTTTTTTTGACCACTGACTCTGCTTGGCTTCGTGTTTTTCCACCAGGAAAGTCCCTCTGGGAGTTGGTGCTGGAGCAGTTTGAAGATCTCCTCGTCCGCATCCTTTTGATGGCAGCTTTTCTGTCATTCGTAAGTACCCAGGCTTGGGGATGGGCACGAACGGACCTGCGTGGCCACCAGACAGCAATGGAGCCAGTGGGAAGGTGCCTGTTGAATGAAGGGGATGTAGCAGCAGTGCAGTGGTTTTTTATGGCATAGTGACAATCGCGTTGTGTTTATTTAAAAGATGAGATTAGGATTTTTCAGTATTGCCGATCCACCCAAAAAGTGATGTTGAAAAACTACCTGGAATTCTTTCTGTTTCCCCAAGACCGTACCAGACAAAGGCAGAAAAGGGCCGTGGAACGGTTCGGTCCTGGGCGTGTTTTGGTGGGATGGGTGATGGCCCTGGGCCCCGTGTAGGGTTAGGGTTAGGGTTTGGGTTTGGAGAGAGCAGGCACAGAGCCCCAGCCAGAGTGGGGCTGTGGAGGGGCTGCCCAAGGCAGGTGAGGGCTGCCCAAAGCTTTCAGTCCTGGCATGCTTTTTCCTGTCATCCGTAGGTTTCTGTCATTTTCTGCAAGACCCCACCTGAGGTAGTGCAGGTCCTTTGGACGTGGTTCCATCTCATTGCAAGATATTTATTAAGAAAGTTTCCTATGTTTTTAGGTTAGAAGGTACCTTTGTTACTACCACTTTTACCTTCCCTCTTAAATCTGTGCTATGTCTTCCCTCATCATTTTTCATGCTGTGAGCTTTCCTGCCCCCCATACTTGCTGTCATGGCTGGTGTTTGGACTGAGGTCTGTGCTCAGGCTCTGATTTTAATTCTTACTGATTGCTTTTCAATGCCATGTTTCATCCAGTACAACACGTCTTGTGCCTCACCTTGTGTAGATGGTTAAAACAGAAAGGGAAAGGGGATTTTTTTATTTTTATTTTTTCCTTTTTTGAAAGTATTAAGTGTCAGCATGACCAGGCCCGTGTCGGGATCCACTGAAACAGAGGACAGTGTCTCTGACACACAGAGGTGTGCATGTCCACAGTGCAGATACATTCCTGGTGTAATGGCCAAGCCGTGTATCCTTGGGGAACTGGGAGGTGCTGGGGGGTCCTGGCACCACCTCCCTGCATGCCCGGAGAGGCTGATGGATGTCGCACGGCTTGCTTTTTCTTGGGCAGAGCGCTGGGTGATGGCTGATGAGAGGTGAGAGTAGCACTTCAGGCACCCAAAGCCAACTCAGGAACCCCATGTATCACCTTCACCCTGTTGGGGTGCAGGCAGCGGGGCAGGCACCTGCCTAAAGTGTGTGCATCCGCGTATACAGGCAAAGACGGGGCCGGGAGCCTTTCCAAACCCCGTGCGGCTGCCCTCCTTGGAGAAGTCTCCCTCCCAGAGCCCTTCTGCTGCTGCATGGAAGTGTTCACATTTTGAAAATTGAAAATGAAAATCCAATCTGTTGTTTAATTATTAATTATTTATTTTCCCCCTCCCTCTGGTTGAGTGGGGCTGGCAGCATTGCGGCTGCCTTCCTGCCTGCTGCTCACTGCCTTCCCGTCCTGCCCACGTGGCTGGGAGGGTTCAGAGGTCCGGGGCTGGTGATGCCCAAGCTGGTGATGCTCAGGGCAGATTTTGGGGCCGGCTGGGCACAGTGCGGGGCATATAGCTTTCCTTTACACCTTTGCCGATGTGTGGGGCAGGGTTAATGCTCGCTGACAAAATACGCCTCCCAGTGCATCGTGCAGCAGGAAGACATGATGTTATGTTTGGGTAATGCCAGAGAGCTGCTGAGGTTTGGGTTTTGCTTGCCTTTAGCAGGATGTGAAGCCCAGCCCAGGCTGCTCCTGCCACCAGTGCTGCCCATGTGGTGCCTTCACGGTGTCCCTGGTGCCATCCAGCCTTTACTTCCTCGGCTGGTGTTATTGCTCATCTTCAAACAGTTCCTTCTTCAGTGGCAAACCTCCTGCCACTGAAGAGAGAAGCGCCCTGAAGGGCTCTTCTTCCACCTTCACTGGGGGAGAGGCTGCACCCCAACGTGCCTTTACCCGGGAGGAGCCGTGATTGACCCCCAGCACCTCCTGTGGGCACAGAGCAGCTTCTCCTCCCCAGGGCAGAGCCAGCCGGCAGCGGGTGCATCACCGGGCTGCGTGAGCTGGCACCTGCAAGCTCTGCTGGCCTCCGCCACGCTGAGTAGTACTGGGAGGTGAGCTACACAACATCCACGTGATGGGTGAAGTTGCCTTTATGGGTGGCACCGAATAATCGCACTTTGCACTTGCGCTCCATGGTGCCTTGGAAGCGCTCATCATCAGCGGCACCTTGCTCCCCGATTGCTGATTTGAGCCTTACTGTGATGCCCAATTACTGAGCTTTTAGCTCAGTTTTGCCCACGATTTACCTTAGGAGCAACTCTGCGTGAGGAGATGTTTCCCACTTAACCTACTGGAGAAATACTTACTTTTTGAGTATGCTCAGGGTGTTTGGCAGTGGGATGGCAAAGCAGTCTCACGTCCCCTCCTTCTGGATACGACTCGTGGGCAGATAAGGAGGGAGGCTGGTCCCTTGTGAGGTTCAATACATTCCTGAAACAACAAGCAGCAACCCATTTGCTGGTGAATGTGCAGAGCTGTTGCTTGATGATTGAGTCTGCCGCGGCAGCTCTGCTAATTGGTAAAGCAGATGTGAACCCATGTCAGGTCCTTCATGACGGTGCCTCTGCTGCAGAGCAGCGAGGTGTTGCTATGTTGACACAGCGCAGGTCGACAAACAGTTAAATGGAGTGAAAATATCTGTGTGCGCATGTGCTTCATTTGTAGTATGGTGTAAGGTCTTTGTGGGATGGAGAGGGGGCTCGGGGTGGTAAGAAGCCACAGGTCAGTCCCTGCTCTGCTCCAGCCCTGCTCATTTGATGCATTGGGTTATCCCCAGCAGAAGAGTGGAGGCACCTGAGTTAAGCACCGGCAGTGGGGTAGGGCAAGGCCACGCTTTAATCAAGCCATGAGGGCTGGCCACCGCTCTGGGTTGTCTCCTCTCCAGCAAACACCATGCGTTGGTTGGCTCTTGTTTTGTCCTTCTTCTTAAAATGTTGGCATTTGCTGTTTCAACCACGTTGTGGTCCTTCTCGTCTCTTGCCTACCAGATCCTGGCCTGGTTTGAAGAAGGAGAGGAGACCACGACAGCGTTCGTGGAGCCCATCGTCATTATTATGATCCTGATTGCCAACGCCGTGGTGGGCGTGTGGCAGGTAAGTTGCAGCACCCCCCGGCTGGCCCTGCAGGTCTCTGCTCCACACAGCTGAGACACTTCATTTGACGGTCTGGTTGCTTCCTGCCCATGGAAACTCATTTCTCAAAGGTTCAATTTTCATGTTGGCCGTGCTGCCCTGTGCCCCAGTTCAGATGCTCAGTCGTTGGCTGCTGCTTGGCTCGTTCCTTCAATCTTTCTTGGCAACTTCTGGAGTTTGGAGTTTAGGATCTTGTACTTATTTGCCATCCAGGCAAACCCTGCTTTGTCTCCTGGCCATGGCCAAATGCATTTTCCAAGGGAAGCTTTTTGCCCTGTCTACCAGAAATCCACAGTGGCTGCTGCACCTTGCCTCGCTGTATCCCTCCTGGAGGATGAGCAAACGCCTCAGCCAGCGATGCTCCTCTTCTTGTATATATTCACTTTAAGGCCAATTATTTATCTGCAGCTTGATCTGAGCTGGGATTGCTGGATGGGGAAAAATACATCTGGGTGGGATACGCTGCTTCCCAAACCAAGAATGAGAAAATCAACCCCAAAGGCCCATGCAGTGTCCAGAACCTGGTGTGATTTAAGCCAATGGGGACCATTTCAGAGCAGCTGAAGAAGACTCAGTGCTTGTCCCATCCATGGTGCAAATGGATGCCAAAGCCAGGGCTGGGGTGTGGGTGTTCCTGCCTTTGCAGTGGGTGGGGAAGGAGCCTGCTGGCATGAGCAACCCCACCACCGGCAGCTCTGCTCCTCCTCTGCTTGCAGGAGAGAAATGCCGAGAGTGCCATCGAAGCCTTGAAGGAGTACGAGCCAGAGATGGGGAAGGTGATCCGTGCCGACCGCAGTGGGGTGCAGCGGATCCGCGCCCGGGACATTGTCCCTGGGGACATCGTGGAAGTGGCAGGTAGGGTGCCATCATCCCAGGGCATGGGGTGGGATGGGGAGGTGGTGCTGGCTGGGGGAGGGTTGGTGACGGGCACCCCATGGTCCCGGTGGTGGGAGGGCTCTGCTGCAGCGTGCAGGTGCATCTTCTCTGGAGGCACGGCTGCCAAGTCACCTCATTGTTGTACGCTTGAGATCTTAGTTTCTCTTTTAAAATCCAGAGAGGTGAAATTATTTGGGCAAAAACTGGGGCTCATCGGCCTTCTAAGGCCTATCCTATCCTGAGCATAGGATGGTGGAGAACAGCAGAAAAGGGGGGTGGGGGGGAAAGGTGTGTATTTCTGTCCCAGGTTTTGTGTCTTGGGAGGGTTTCCCCGTTTTCTGGAAGAACTGTAAGAACTTTTAGTTTTCCGCCAAGATTCCCTCTCTCTGGAAGTGGCTCTCCCACGCGCATCCCCCCAACGAGGCGCGGGTGAAGGGCTGGTGCGGGGCGCTGTGCCAGCAGTGCCAGGCGAGCGCTGCTGCCAGCGCAGGGGGGTTCAATGGTGCAGGCAGCGGCTCTGGTCCTGCCTGCATGGGCAGGCTTCTGTGGTAACTGGGGGTTGTTATTCTGGGAGGGCGAGGGGCAGAGGGGACCGGCTGCAGGGTGCTTTTGCCTCCTGGGTCAGGTTGTCCCTCCCAGCTCTTCCGTCGGGGTTTCGCCAAGGATGCCTGGGAGTCTCCTGCCTGCCCCACCAGCACTAAAGAGGATGTATTTCAATGATCCCATTTTGTTTGTTTGTTAAATGATGCTGTAAACCCCCAGAGCCACAAAACTAATCCTCTCCTTTCCTCCTCGTGGCCCTGCTAGCGGAAACATGCTGCAATCCCTCCCGCGCCCAGCCAGCTCGCTGTTATTTATGTCTTCCAGTTGGACTTCAGCTGGAAGATGAACATAAAAATAATGTAGGGAGGATCAAGCAGAGGAGTGCCGGCCAGATCCTCAGCTGGGCGAGCTGGCGGCACTCCCAAGCCAGCTCCAGCAATGCACTCCAGCTGCTGACCTGGCCTTTAATTAAATTATTTGTTTGTTAATGAATTAAATTCTGCCATCTCTCCCCAAATCAAGTGCTTGCTGCCTGCCCATCAGTGGCTGAATATTACAGTTTAATGGCACAATCAGCATCACGCCTGGGAGGGAAAGAGCTGAGCAAAACTCCGGGGGGGTTTGCAAATTATTAGCAAATTAATTAGCAAATTGCGGATTTAGGAGGTTATAGCAAGTGGCGAGGATGCTGGCAGGCTGCCCAAGAGGCAAGTGCACCAGGAGCCATAGCTTTGAATGTGCAGTGGACATCAAGGTGACATTCCGGGGACGGCAGGGACAGCGCGGGCAGGAGGGACTGGCTTCTGTTTGCATGGGCAAATGGAACAGATTTGGCAGCAGGGAGCAGAAAACCTGCCACACGGAGACAAGAGGGGAGTGCCGGCTGCAAGCTGTGAGCTGGCAAACTGTTTAAACCCAGCTGATTTTTGCCCTTTTGTAACAAGGCAGCCGAGGTGAGTCCTTGTGTGGGCACCTGCGCGGGGATTCCGTTCGGCCGCAGCACCGGCTTGCTGCCTCACCCAAAAAGCAGAGGCAGGGCATCACCCGGGGAGCTCCATCAGGTGCTGCACCGCTCCTGCTTCCCTCAGGCAGCGTTGCCTCCTGTTTTCCCCTCTTTCCCTTGGCTTTTGGCACGGGGGAGCCTTGCAGCGCTTGTGTGATGAGCACGTGTCTAATAGCAGGCTGACGGCAGCTGCCAGGTCCGTACGTCTGTCCTGGGGGGGGAGCTGTGAGTCCCCGTGCTTAGTACCCCCCAGCTCAGCCCCCCAAAAACGGGTGCGATGGGGAGTGGAGGAGGTCTGGCCGGACGGCAGATGTTGCACGCTGCATCCAAGAGCCCTCGCATCTGCAGCTGAAATAAATGGCTGAGCGGTGGAGCGGTGCCAGCCCCCCTCCCGCTTCGCTGGGGGCGGTTTATGAGCCCCAGGAGGAAGCGCTCGTTAAAGTCTGGGATTTGAGACGATCGTTAGCGGCCAAGCCAGCTGTGTTGTGTAACGTGATGTAAGGTGCTGTGAGCCAGGGTACTCTCTGCATCAATATTTCCGAAGTGCTGGAGCGTGGTTGTGTCCAGCCGATAAGGGAGCAGGAGGAAGAGCCGGGAGGAAGAAACCCAATGGGGGAAAAAAAAAAGCAGCTCTAAATGGGTTTTTTAAGGAAGCACAAGCGCCTCAGTGAGTGGTGATCAGTGGCCACCAATTAATAGGGCTGCTTTCACTCATGACCACTGTGCCATGCCAGGAGACCCATGGATGGCCGTTTGTCTTGGCCACGAAAGGTCTTCCAATTGTCAGCAGCTTCCAGTTGTCCCATGGAGCCTTGAAACAGGGTTAAAGAGTGGTGTTGGGAGGCTCGGGCTGCTCCAAAATGGGGATGTTTTGGGGTTTTTGCTGGGAAGAGGCATAATAGGGGTGCAGGGGGGGGGTTTGCAGGGAAGAGGAGAGATGGGGACGTGGTGGGGCAGGTGGTGCAGGGCAGTGGGGCTGCACCGGGGTTTGGCTGGAGGACAGAGGGTGTGATGCTTGCTGCCCTGAGGACCGCGCGCCTGCACCTCTCACCATGCTGGCTCCACTCCAAAAAGGAGAGAAAAGACACCTGCCCCCCTGCCCGCTTGCTGGCAGGAGGAGGGATGCGGGTGCTCGCTGCTTGTGATGGTTACGGGGGTCCTAGCCGCAGCAGGGGCAGCCAGGGGCGGGTGGGACGTGGGGGACCATTGGGGTCCTCTGCTTACCCAGCTGCCCTGTGCAGAGCTCCTGGCTTTGCTGCTTGTCCTGGCAGACCTGGCGCGGACCACAGGTAGTTTTGCTCAGGTGGCGGCTGGGGAAGGCAGCGGGCAGGGCTGGCAGGCAGGTCACCCGCCCCAGCAGCATCCACGTGCAGCAGGGACGGGGCAGCGCTCGCTCCTGCCCAATTTTGTACAGGGAGTTGATGCCTGAAGCATGCAGTCAGGCTGTGGGAGAGGGTGGAGGGCGCCTGGCATGGTGTGAGTAACCCCCTCGGCCTCGGCGCTGCTGCCCACTCCCCGGCCTGGCTGCTGTCATGCAAAGTAATCCCCTAAAATTAGAAATTCCTCAAGGTCCCATCACTGCACTGCCCGATGTCTGATTGCAACTGATGGCACCTTTTTCCAGCTTTCTTTTTTGACTTGTGAATTATAGATATACAAAAAATTAAGTTTAAATGCAGAAAGGTGGCACCCCAGGGTAGGACCCTGGCTTACCACGGGCTGGACCCCTCATTGCTGCAGGCTGGGTGCTGCCGTGCGCCTGCACTGCACAGGGACGTGGTGATTCTTGGCTAAAGCCAGTCCCTGCCCTGGAGACTGGACAGTTGAAATAGAAAATGAGGGGAGACAGCAGGAACTGAGGTACAATCTGGTGGCCCCAAGCCTTGGGGCAGAGCCTGGCTGTGCTGGCGCGTTCGGAGTTTGCCGTCCCCCTTCCCCGGGGCGGCGGGCGCTGCTGGTCCCGCCTGACGGAGCTGCTCTCCTCTTGCCCTTGCAGTTGGCGACAAGGTGCCAGCGGACATCCGGATCATCGAAATCCGGTCTACCACCCTGCGGGTCGACCAGTCCATCCTCACAGGTACGTGCAGACTGGAGTGGAGGAGGCTGCTGAAGGCAGAGCTTTCCCTCTGCCATCTGCTCCAAGCCAAATTTCGGGTCTGACACTGGGTAAGTGCATTGCAAGAGTGCGAAATGGGTGGGAGAATGAGACTGAGGAGCTGGGGGGGTCCCAGCATCATCTAAAAGTTGTGGATAGGTGAGATGTGCCCAGTGCTTGGGCATCCCTCTTGCAAAATGCCAAGCATGGGGCATTCCTGTGTGGCACGAGGGGTTTCACGAGGGGAGCTCAGTCCCTGCCCACGCTCCCCCCATGCAGCCGTCGTGTGATGACCGCTGGTGCATGAGGCCTTGCAACTTCAGGGAGAGATGACAATATTTCGGGCTTTTTTTTTTTAAGCACTGGAACAGCTGATATTTCAAAAATTCTCTCTCTCTGCTGTCAGGGAAGGCTGGTGAATGATCAACCAACAAAAAAGGGCTTCCAGTATTTCATCTCTCGTGCATGATTTTGTAAAGCTATCGAGTTAGGAGACGGCAGCAGGGAAGGAAAAGCAATCAGAAAAAATATTAAAAATACGGGGAAAGGAGCCCAGCCTCCTTGAAAAGTGGATTTGCCTTAACTTAGTTCTCCAAGGGCAAAAGGAGATGCAGCAAAAGAGCAAATCTGCAAAGAACAAAATACAAACCCTTCAGAAGAAGGGCTTTGGGGACCTTTCTTATTGGGCTGCCCTATAAACCCCATCTGATGTGTAATCCTCCGCTGCGGGCTCCCTGGCGCGGGGATTTGGCCCCATCCTGTCGGGCTGTACAGGAGCTTGCAGCCGCTAGCAATCTCCACAGGTCATTTTTTGCGCAGCCCTCATCTTCAGAGCACCTTGGCCCAGCTCTGACATCTCCATGATGGATGTTTTGATGGTTTGGTGGCAAAGTGCTGCTTTATAAAGCCGCGGGGGTTGTGGTGCAGGCTCATAACAGCGTTGAGCGGAGGCTGGAGAGGAAACACGGGTGGTTCATCTCCCCGCTCTTGCCTTGGCAGGGGAGTCTGTGTCGGTGATCAAACATGCTGACCCTATCCCCGACCCCCGGGCTGTCAACCAGGACAAGAAGAACATGCTTTTCTCCGTAAGTCCCTTACACTTCTCCCCACCTCTCATGTGGTTTTGCAAAGAGCCACCAAGTGAAGAGACTGGTGGTTACAGGAGGCCTCTGAGAAGGGAGCAGTGAATGCATGCCTGAGAAAGACCCAAATCCATTAAAAGAGCCCCAAATCCATAAAAATGAGGATCTGTTTCCATGGGATTTCATTTGGGCTGTGGCACATGAAGGCCTTAAATGCTTTGGGCAATCTCAGTGGGTTTTCCATCAAGTAGGATGCATTGTAGATGGGGAGAAGGCTTGTGATTGAGCCTGGACCTATTGCAAATTTGGGTTTCCTCCTGGCTCATGCTCCTCTCAGGCAGAAGTCAAATCCTTGAGAGGTGGGAGAGCTCGCAGGAGGGTTTGCTGCTGCTTTGGGATGGGTTTATGTAAAATCTCAGGATGCCTCATTTTCCCCTCAGCCAAGATCTCATGTTCTCCTTTCACAACGAGCAACCCATTTCTCTACTCAGGCTGAGAGGTTTCATGCCCACATATCCACTCTGGCCCCTTTCTTTCCTCCCAGGGCACCAACATAGCAGCTGGGAAGGCTGTAGGGGTCGTCATTGCGACAGGGGTGTACACCGAGATTGGGAAGATCCGAAATCAGATGGCAGAGACAGAGCCCGAGAAGACCCCCTTGCAGCAGAAGCTGGATGAGTTCAGCCAGCAGCTCTCCAAAGTGATCTTCATGGTGTGTATTGCTGTCTGGGTCATCAATGTCAGCCACTTCAGCGACCCCGTCCACGGTGGCTCCTGGTTTCGGGGAGCCATCTACTATTTCAAGATTTCGGTGGCGCTGGCGGTGGCCGCCATTCCTGAGGGCCTCCCAGCTGTCATCACCACCTGCCTGGCACTGGGCACACGCCGCATGGCCAAGAAGAACGCCATCGTCCGGAGCCTGCCCTCAGTGGAGACCCTGGGCTGCACCTCCGTCATCTGCTCTGACAAGACTGGCACCCTCACCACCAACCAGATGTCTGTCTGCCGGGTGAGTGCCAGGGGCGTTTCAGGGTGCAGGGGGGATGCTTTGTAAGGCCCCGAGCACTCTGCATCTCTCCATCCCCAGCCTAGGGTGACGGGCTTTGCTGTCCTCACCAGACTTGTTTCATGTTAGGAGTTTGAAGGTGAGCATGGAAGATGGTTTATGGGAAGCCCTGAGCTTCCTCTCTGCCTGACCAGGGTCAATAAGGTTTATGGCTTCTCTTGGCATGGTTGTAATCAGAAAACTCGCTTTTATGAGCACACCGGTTAGTTTGGAGGTGCCATGTTGCAGACTTATTTCAGGGCTCCCTCTCCAGAGAGCATTTCTTCCTGCTGGGATGTGGCATTGAGATAGAGCTCCTGGAGAAGCCAACGCAATCAGCCTCCTCTGTTCTTTTGCCCATTTTCCCCTGTTTTTAACCAAACCAGTGAGAAATCCCAGACCATACAAAATTACAAAGCTTGGATATGCGAGGCCAAAAGTCAGAGGGTCAGTGCAGTGTGTGGGTCCAGTTGGCCATGACAAAACTTGTGCAGAAATCTAGAGGCTGAGAGAAGATGCCCGTGACCTGGTGAAACAGTGCTTTGGTTACTCATCCTCACCTGGCAGAAGGTCTGCCATCCCCAGCTGTGTACAGCTGGGCTCGGACCAGAAAGCCCTTCTGACAGAGGGAGCCCTGGGGTGGTTTGGTGAAGAGGTCGAAGGCTCCTGGTCTACCAGAGAGCTTTGCTCTTGCGTGCCTGACCATACAGAGGGGTGACTTGTTAGGAATGCCTGAACCATCTGAGTACTTCTCAGTTTCCCCATTAATCCTCAAGACTCAGGAAAGCTGCTTTTCATGGCCTTGGCGCGTCGGTTTTATAGGAGAACTTTGGAAAATGTGTTGGTGTGGGGAAAAATGGACCTGGCCACCGTCCCTCCTCTCTGACACTTGGGTATCATGGTCGGAAGCCGTGACCGTGCTGCAAGCTGGCCACGGGTTTGCTCAGCACAAACTACAGATGACTGGAAATGTCTGATATTTCTGCCCTGTAAATGATTTTAAATGAGACACCACTGGAACGAGGCAGTGACCAAGCTGTCTTGCATGAAGAGAAGATTCTCACCAGCCCTTCACCAAAAGGCAGCCCAAGGGGTACCAGCAGGTCCTTCCCTGGGGCTGTGGGGACGTGGCTGGCTCATGTCATGTTTGCAATCCCTCCTGTTTCTGGTGCTGAGCCCATGGCAATGGTGTGGGTGGGTGCCAGAAACGCAGCTCTGCCAGGACGGGGCAATGCCTCCTGCTTATCAGCCGGACATTCCCAGGCACGTGCTCACACGTGGGGTTATTTTTATGGGCTGATTTTCATGCCAGGACAATGGCCAATTTGTTCCTACCTCCTGAGTTTTGGGGGTTTCATTTTCCGGCTGTTGGCACAAAGTGGTCAAAGCTCTGGTGGGCTGCAGCAGTGTGGAGCTCGGAGCGGTGCGTGCCACCCCCAGCCAAACCACAGGACACTGCCCATCTTCTGCTGCAGGGATGCAGGGAAGCGAGTAAAGGGTGACCCCAGCGCCTGAGGTCTTGCTAGCTCTGCGGATGGAGAGGTAGGGAATGATCATGCTTTCCCCAAACCATTTCCCATTGGAGCATCCGCTCCTTGGACTAGGGCAGAAGTGCCACCAGTGCGATCCAGTGCAGTCGGGAGAGGCAGGATTAGTGATGCTAAGACAGGGAGAGGGCAGGAGGGGGATGGAGTGGGGCAGCAGCACTCACGAGGTTTTTAGCTTCAATCAGCCCTAACTTGGCCCAAGTTAAAATTTGCAATGCAGCACATTTGGGGTGGGGGTTGGGGTGAGGAGGGATAAAATTCAGAATTCCACGTATCCTCGACTCCGTCCCCCTGCAATCCCCTTCCAATATCCATGTTATTCATTGGCTGAATCCTGACTCCCAGGGGGTGATACCGAGAGCCAGGCTGGCCTCAGGACACGCAGACACGGCCGTTAATGTTTAACGGACAGGGATTCCCGTGTTGACGCAGGCAGTGCCGTGGTGGCTCTGCCGAGCAGCGGGTGGGTAAATATTTGCACTGGGCGGCTGCTGGTGTGTCCTGGACGTGCTGCTGTGCCGAGCAGCCGGTGCAGCTATGGGGGGTGCAAAAGCCACAAAAGCCTATTGATAACCTGAAAAAATTACGAATTGAGTGCTTTTTAATTAACATACACATTTAATTTGGGTTAGCACAGCTGCTCAGCCACAGGCTATGCTGCCGAGCAGTGCTTGCCCTTTACATCTCACTGCCGGTGTCAGGTCTGCAGAACAGTAAAGTGACTCTTGAGAGGCTTCAAGTCTGTTTTAAAACCCTTGACTGCTTTTTTATTTAAGGGCTGCGCCGCCGGCTCCAGGTCCTGCTCAGCACCCAGGACCGTGCCGGCCGAGCCAGCTCAGCATATGGATGCTGTGCAGGTGGGGTGGGCGAAGCGGTGCCCCTCAAATACTCATTAAGTGCCCACTGCAGGGCTTTGTGCCAGGGGCCTCGTCCATCTGGGGCGGCCGAGACTTCGGTGCTTTTGCTCTCAAGCCCACCAGAGGTTACAGCTCTGCAGTAACGTAGTAAAGCCACAAACCCCCTTAGTAAATCAGATGGAACCTGTGGTTCGTGTCACTCGCCGTATGGTCAACTGGGGGTCTCTGAGACCACCATCTCACCCAGCCCATGGTGCAGAGCAACCGGGGACAGCCTTTCCCAACCGTTAAATAACGTGCAGGTGGGCGTGATGGGAGCCTGGCAGGGGGAGAAGGGGGCAGAGGGGCACTGCAGCTCTGCTCCTGGGCGTTCAAATCAGTCTCCTAAAAGTTGCCACACCCTTTTATGCACCGTAACTTCATTTTCCAGGAGCACGAGGGTGGTGTTTGAGAGTCAGGAGGTGGCTGGTGATGTTTGGCTGTCTTGGAGATGGCTGGTGTTTTGGGGAACCAGAGTGGGAAGGGCGTTATTTTCAATAAACCTTGTAGCAGAGCCTGGCCGTGCAAACTCCCGTCCCCGGTGCAGCCGCCCAGGAGCTGTGCTGGCGCTATTTGCTTTTTAATCTCCAGGACGCTGTGCCTTGACTCGGTAGTTTTGTCTACCTAAATCAGTCACTAAATTAATGGGAGACCTTGCCGGGGGTTTCCCAGGGGCTGTGGCCGAGCCGCCGGCTGTGCCAGGTACCAGTGGGTGCCTGTCGGCCGGGGCTGCTTCCAGCGCAGGAGGAAAATAATGCTGATTGATGGGTAAATGGCTGATGATTACAGCCTCTTACTACTCCAGACAGCAATCCAATCTTGTCTGCCTTTTGATGAGTAGTTTTTTAAAGATATTACAGAAAATACAGAAATGTGGAGATGTATCCTTTGCATCTCTCCTCCCTGCAAGCCTGCAGCCAGATGCCCTGCGCAGTTCCAGGGATGGTGCATCCATGAGTGCCTGTTGCTTCCTAAAAATACATGACAGCAGTGTCCGGCTACGTGATACGGTGCCGGGGCCAGGTGAGATCTGCAGGGCAGGAGGAGCAGGGTGTGCTCTTCGTAAGCACATAGTAACGTCTTCCTTTCCCTCTCGCTGTTGCATTAAACCCCCAAATTGCCGGCATGGTTTTAAAGGGGCAGGGGGGTGAGCAGGGGGGTGCTGGCTGGGTTCCCCTTGCTGGGTGTTGGAGCTGGTGTTCACCATGGCCATGCAGGGGGTCAAGCAGCCCCCCTGCGAGCATCTCTCTTTGGCAGCTGCCCCCAACCACCCAGCCAAGCTGCAGCTTACAGCTTTACCACCTCCTCCTATTGCTCCTGCTATTAATTTTTATTATTTTTGGGACAGAAACCTTGCTTATCCTCTTTACGGATTAAGACACAGCTATTTCCTCCAGACTGTTTCCACTGCCTGCATACCTGCCCTCTTTTTGCAGCCTGGCAATCTGCCGAAACATCACGCCAAGAAACCTGCAAACAGCTTTGCAATGCCCCGGCCGCCCCCTCGCTCTGCCAGTCACGCAAGCCGGGAGCAGGCAGGAAATTTGATATAACCTCTGGTTGCTGTGGGTTACGCAGCACCTTTTTAAATAGGCATGGAAAAATAAAGGGCTTGGAATGATTTTGTTGTTGTTGTTGTTGTTGTTCTTTTTCTTTTTTAATAAGAAAGTTGCTATTGTGAAAGTAGTAATTGTTTTGTAGCCATGAGCATTTAAAAACAAACAGGCCTGTATCGGGCAAAACCACCGGTGGCTGGGGTGGATGCTTTCAGATGTTTTGTTTTTTTTTTTTAATAAGTAAGAGTCCAGTCGGCATTTCTGACTGCAGGAGTCCATTTTCTGAAGAGACCAGGAGATTTTTGGCTTTCTGGAAGGCCGATGGTGTTGGACATCTCAAAAAGAGGTGAAGGATACTCACCCTTCAAAGGTCCCTTTTGGTGTTGCAGAAGCCTCCACTTTGGGAAATTTCAGCCACGCCTTGCCTCCATTCCCGGAGTCTGTCATCTTGGGGCAATTAAATCACTGAAGGAGATGTGATGTGTTTTGGCTCTCTTTATCGAGATCCTTCGTGTGTTTGCAGCCCCTGCCAGAGGAGCTCGTGCCTCAGCGGAGGGCCTGGGATGTCCTGAGTCCTTCTGCAACGCTTTGGCTTGTGATTTTCTTCGAAACCCATCAGGGATGCTGAGGAGACCCGATGATGGGCTCTGCGAAAGGAGCTGAGGGCAATAGCCCAGCAAACGGGGTATTGCAAATGGCTATGAAGCTGTGGGGAGGTTGCTCTGGGCTCAGAAGTATTTACATAGGAGACATGCTCTTTGAACCCCCCCACTTTGATTTGCCCAAACCTGTGCAATACAGAGGTGAGAAAACCCACTGAGGTGTCCCGGTGCTAAACCTGCCGTAAATGTGCTTCCCTAAGCTTGGCCTTTTCCCCTTGGCTTGGCTCTAAGCTTGCGCATGGGGATACCGGGCTGCAAGGGGAGCTCTCCCACCCACCAGCCAACGTGGCTGCACTGGTCGGGTGTCCTTGTATTATTAACAATAATTAATAATAATAGTAAATTAACCTCTGTTGGTTGCCAGAGGGCAGAGAAGCGGCTGGTACCCAGAGCCGTTGCATCTCTGGTGCTGAGCGATGCTTCCTGATTTCTCCTGGGGAACATCTCAAACGAAAGAGGAAAAATAAATGGGGAAAAATAAATTATTTGAGACTGGGTGGTGAGGGACAGTTGCCCCTGCGCCCACGTTCTGGAGCCGTGGTGGAGGTCTGTAGAGCTGAGGGCATTGCTCTCCTGCAGCCTTCCTCCCTCCTGGCTGCTCCCCACAGGAGCTTGTGGCCAGGGAAATGCATTCGTCAAACCAATTTTATTTATTTATTTATTTATTATGTTACTTTTTGGCTCAAGCGTGGGCCATAAGTAATGATTAAGAAGGAACGAGTGTCACCAAACTGTCGCCCTGGCTGGGGTTGGGCACTGCTCTTGGTGCCATTGGAGATGCCCCAAAGGGTGGGCTGTGCAAGGGCGGATTGGGAGAGCTTGGGGAGAAGGGGGATTTTTACTGTTTTTTTGGTTTGTTTTCTTTTGTTGGTCTCATTATAACAGTAAGCGAGAAACTGGAAGGAGTTTGAAAGGCAAAAATCACTAAAAATAGAGCATGTGGGACTTTTACGGCTCCTTGGGGCTTTTTTACTGAGCTGCCACGCTGCCAGTGCTCGGAGCCGAGCTGCGATCCCAGAAAAGCACAAGGCGAGGTGGCTGGAAGAGGGCAGCAGGGGCAGCCCCATCCCGCAGCTCCTGGCTGCTCAGATCCTGCCCTGCGGAGGCTTTCCAGGGCAGCTGGGGCAGGAGCAGAAACCCCAACCCTGCTCCTTCTCTGCTCCAAGAAAAACACAGGCACTTTGTTAGGAACTGGCTCGGCACTGCTTCTCTCCAATGGAAACAAAAAGCTGAAGGAGGTGAACGTGAAAAAGGCAGGGGAGAGCTGGAAGGATTCGGGGATGGCCAGGAGCGGTGGGTGACCAGGGAGGGGGCTGAGCCCAGTGCCAGCAGGGCCATTGCTGGGACGGCATCGGCTGGCAGGTCTCCAGGCTGGGTACGTGGGGTTGTACCAAAAATCGCTCGCTGCTTAATGCTCTGTCTCTGTCTTTTCCCCTTGCAGATGTTCGTTATGGAGAAGGTGGAGGGTGCCCAGTGCAGCCTGCACGAGTTCAGCATCACTGGCTCCACCTATGCCCCCGAGGGACAGATGTGAGTGCGGGTTCCTCTGTGGGTGACACTGGGTGGCCCTGGGCTGGCAGCACAGTCGAGAGGAGGCTTGTGCCCACACCTGGGGAACCCCAATCTCATCCCGCGAGCTGGGGAGAAAGGGGGGTGTTTTCCACAGTGATTTGCAGCCGCACTGAACCCAGCTGATGGAGATACCCGCTGGGTGCTGGTTTTTGCCCGCGTTGGGCTTGCAAACTTCGGGTGACAGCCCTTTGCTTTCAGCGGGAGCCAGAGCAATTGTTTCACCGTCCCTCATTGCCAGCTCCTGCCTGCTGTGGCGTGGGGGGCGTGCACCCCAGCTCTGCCTGCTGCCCTCCCACTGCTCAGCAAAGGGGCTCCCGCACGCTCGACTCTGCCTTCGTTAGCAATCCCGATGAAATGAGCCCCCTTTGAACCAGAGAAGATGGCAAGTGTGGGAATAGCGGTGAACGAGGGTTTTCACAGTACATGGTGATTCTCCAAATTTCTGAAGGCTGCGCGTTTTTGGTATCAGCTGGCGACTGTTGCCCCTGCCCCAAGCAGGACCTGGGCCAGCAGTTCGTTGGGACTTGAGGGACTTGCAGACGGCTGCAAACCCTGGCAGGAAAGCGCTCCCCGAGCCCCCGCATCCTCGGCAGGGATGGCTGAGATGGCTGTTGTGCCTGGGGCACGATCCTACTGATGTCAGGACGCGGTTCGGGGGAGACGCGGGCTTTGCTGAGCTGCAGCTTGAGAGCAGGGAGTGAAAGCCAGGGCCTTTTCCCTGGTGCATTATTACACAAATGGGGTTTTCTGCCCATTGTGTTTGTTTATTCCCCATCCTTCGAAGGGAGGTGATGCTCCCCAGTGTGGGGAACCTCTGGGAAGGAGGAAGATGAGAAACTCAGCTGGTGGTCGGAGCGCTCCCTGCTCCCCTTCACTTTGCTGTGTGATCCCAGGCATGTTTTTCACCACGGTCCCTTCTGCTCCTCTGTGGAGCAACTATAATTCATCCCAGCCTCAGACTTAATTTCATGAATATTTGCAGAGCCAATTTGATCCTTGGCTAGGAATCTCCATTAAAAAAAGTGAGCCTGGTCATAAGCTGGTATCAATCAGTGTGTTTCAATTAAATGAGGAGGACAGAGGAGCTGAACTCGTGTCTACTAACCTCTGAAGCTGCAGCATCCCCTCCAGGGACCGCCTGCGATGAGGCTCTGCGTTGGTCTGCAGCAATTCACGTTGCTTTTGAGATTTTTTTCAGCCTTGTGCTCACCCTGCGCATCAAGAGGTGTGCGAGGGCTCACTTAGGAGAGAACCCTCCCCATTCCCCCATGGCTGGTGGGGCTGAAACACTTGGAGGACTCGGCGGCTTTGCTTTAGCCTGGTGTTGGTGTGGGGGATATTACCTGCTTGGCCTCGGGTTTGCTTGTATCCCCACACAGCACCCATCCAGCAGTGCCTTTGCTGATGCCTTCCCCCGTGCACAGATCCTGCCTGGCTCTGTGCAGCAACAGTTGATGATGGGGACTCATCACCCCCACCCCTTCCCAGCCATATCCAGGGGATCGCATCCTGCAAAAGCCATCCCTGGTATTTCCACCTTCCCAAACATCAGAACCCAGTGCAGTGTCCCATCTCCACCCGCTGCCTTCCCCTTGCCTGCGAGCCGGGGCCGGGCAGCATCCTCGGGGCCGGAGGCAGTGGCTCTCCCCTGCCTGCTCTCGGCCCAGTGCAGCTTCTTGTCCCTCAGCAAACAGATTTTTCAGATTTTCTTGGCTGCTCGCTCTTTTCCGCTCCAGATCTGTAACAAGGGCTCCAAAATGTTCTTTCCATTGGGAACCAGCAGTGGAATAAACTGATCCTAATAAATGCCTGACAAATTATTTTTCCAGCAAGCAGATGACCGGCTGGGTTTATACAGCTCTAATCTGCAGTTACCTCTCCTGAAGTCAGGATAATTTTTTATTTCCCCTGAAAACCACCACTGCCGTTTCTGCCACTGGGCAGCGGTCAAGCAGTGGCTGCTCCTTTCCAGTGACGTTTGTGCTCCTTTACATAGCAAAGAGCTGCTATTTAGGAAGCGAAGGCCACAGTTCTTCACTTGCTTGGAAACAGCCACAGCGATGCAGTTGTTAAATTTGTCTGCTGCTGTTAAATGCTCCCTTCAGTGCCCTCCAGCTCACCGGAGCATGCAGCAGCATCACGGGGAAGAGAAGGGACTTGCTGGGTCCCCAGTAACTGGAAACCCCTGGAGAGTGAATATTAACCTGAATTTCTTTGCCCTTTTTCTCAGCCTTTTGACAGCCCCTGCTTTCAGGTCCAAAGCTCTTTTTGAGCTCCTCTGCAGCCCCCTTTATTCTGGGGCACTTCCAGAGTTTATTTGCCTCCTGTGATATTTTATTTGCAAATAGCCCTGCCGCATTTGGTGAAGTACAAAATGAGAACCTAAGTGTTTATTGCCAAGCACGGGGCTTTAACTGGGCTCTTTCTCCCTCTTTTCAGAAAATTTTACAAGGGATATGTAGGAGAAGCTAAGTATTATTTGAACATGTAACCCAGTGAGGTGTAAGGCTTTGGGGGTTGTTTTCTCCCCGCAGCCTGAAGGACGAGCAGCCGGTGCAGTGCGGGCAGTACGACGGGCTGGTGGAGCTGGCCACCATCTGCGCCCTCTGCAACGACTCCTCGCTGGACTACAACGAGGTGCGGGGGGCACCGGGGCTGGGGCGGTGTTGGGGGGGGGGCACCAACGATGCTCTTCCCTTTGCTGCGGGCACCTTTGCATCAGAGGTTTGTCCCTTGGGATCCCCTGCCCTGGCTCCAGCCCACCCCGGGTCTATGGCGCAGTGGGCCGCAGCATCCTTGGTGGGAGCAGCAGGTAGGGGATGTGCTCTAAAGCTTAAGCTCCTGCTTCTATTGCCCTCTAGTCCAAAAAAGTCTACGAGAAGGTGGGGGAAGCCACTGAAACAGCCCTGACATGCCTGGTGGAGAAGATGAATGTCTTCAACACTGACACCAGCAAACTCTCCAAGGTGGAGCGAGCCAACGCCTGCAACTCGGTGAGCAGGGGGAGGCCCCTGTCAGCTCTGGTGTGGGGAGTCGGGAGGGAGAGGAGGGCTCTGGGATGACTTATTTGAGCAATAACTGCTTGCAGTGATCTGAGGGACTGGTCTGCCACAAGGATGCAATTTCCTGGCTCTCAGGGTGCTGGGTTTTTGGAGCAGATAGTGCAGTGGCTCTGCAGGGGCTGATGCCGGGGCTGTGGGGAATAACCTGGGTCCGCATGGAGCTTCGGAGTTGGTGATCCCCGAGGCTCAAGCTCAGCCCAGGAGCAAACCCCCTGCTCAGCCGGGAGCGACCCCCTTGGTGATGGCCAGAGCTCCGGCTGCAGATGAGGAGCTTTGGGTTTTGTAGCTCCACAGCAAATCTTTAGGTGCCTGGCTTGCACTGAGCAGCCGTCCTCTGTAGCATGAACCAAACCCCGTTCCCCAGAGCCATGCCTGCCTGAACAAAGCTGGCTCTTTGGAAACATCTGGTTTTGATGTGAAAATACCCTGTGCTGGCTATTCCCCTACTCCAGCTCTCCCTGTCCTCCTGGTGAAAATACATTTTATTTCACATCTGGATTTACTCGGCTTTGGTGTCATGCTGTTGGATCTTACAATGTCTTTGCTTGCTCGAAGGAAGGGCTCTCTGTTCTGGCGTTTCTTCCCCAGATAGGTCCGAGCAGGTCACGGTAAATCCCCTGACTCCTTTCTGATAAGGGAGATGGAATTCCCCAGCTGTGCATCAGTCTGGCAGCCGCTTCATTGCACGTGCCTGTCACTGCCCTTCTACTCAGACGCCCGGCTCGGTTCGGTCACTGGTGCTTCTCTTCTTCCTCTTGTGTTTGGGCAGGGACAAAAATACCCTTCCTTGGAGTTCCCTGGCAGCATTTCCTCACTGCATCTTGATTTTGCTCCCAGTAGCTCTGTGCTTTGAAATCTCTGGTGGGATTTTGGGGTTTCCACAGCAGCTGGCTGCTCCCACGTGTCCTTGCTGCTGTGCCAAACGTGCAATGCCCGGCGGGGACAGCACTGCTTTTGTGGGCACAAAACTTTCCTCCTCCATGCAGTCACTGCGCTTTTACCCTGGGCTGGGTTTGGCCTCGGAGAGCCGCTTGGTGTTTGCCAGGTATATCCACAGACAGTGCCTGCGTTTTGCGTGGGCAAATCTCTCCATCTCCCCAGCTCCTGCTCGCAGCTCCATTTCAGTAAGAGCATCCTTTTAACTCCAAACTTGCAAGGTTTCACCCCAAAAGGCATTTTCTTTTCCTTTGCCTGCTTCACTGATTTATTTAGATTTAAATTGCTGTAAAAGTCCAGTGCAGTGGTTGTGTTCCCTTCGCAAGCAACACCCTCCTGGCAACTAAAAATATTCGTATAAGCAGTTGAGCCAGGCGGAGGGGCATCGGTCTGAGGAGGACTGGCTGCTGCCTGGCTTCGGCTCCGTGAGCAGTTAACCGGCAGCTATAGCAGAGCCTGGTTTGTCGTGGGGTTTTGGGGGGTATTGGGGTGCAGGAGCCTGTCTGCGGGCACTGCCTGTGCCCATGGGTCCATGCCCTGGGGGAGCCCCTGCTCTGTCCTCACCCTGTAAAGCTGCGCGTACCATTTGAGCGAATGGTTGTTACTGCTTAGCTGGCAGTCCTCAGGGTAATTAGCATGTCCTGAAATGAGCTGGTTAATTTATTGGGAACCAATCCAGCCTCGGGTGATGTTGGTGCTCTGGCTCCCTGTGGGTGCAGGATCAGGGCAAACCCCTCAGTGGTAACGAGTGAGATGCGATTCCCCTTCCTGCAGCACAGCTGGAGCCCAGCGCAGGGGAAAGTCTCCCCCTTGCTGGAAAATGGGGCTTTATCTTAGGCTATGGCAGCTCGTGGGCATGCTGTGTGGGGTCAATAAAATAAAGCTCTGCCACATGCTGGCATGTGCTGTGGACTGGGCAGCAATGGTGTAGTCGGAGGGGTTAAAATTCCCCCCAAAAACTGCATAGGGAAAGCTCCTTCTGCTTTTTACATTGTCCCATCCCTCCTGGCTCCTATGGTTGCTTTTCTCCTCCGTCAGTGGTGCTGTGCCGGCTTGGCAGGGTTGTTAGCCAAGGTGGAGAGCACTGGCTGCTGTGTCTCTGTCGTGTCCCTGCTCAGCCCCACGCTATCCCGGCAGGTGATCAAGCAGCTGATGAGGAAGGAGTGCACCCTGGAGTTCTCCCGCGACCGCAAGTCCATGTCCGTGTACTGCACACCCACCGGCCCCGGCCACAACTCCGCCAGCAGCAAGATGTTTGTCAAGGTAGGGGAAAAGGTCCTCAGCACGCTGCAGGATCCTCCTTCCCCATGCAGACCCCAGCAGGATTTAGCCCTTACTGCAGCAGGCAGCGATGCTTTGCAGTTTGTCTCTTCCCTTGGCTGTCCAGGAGCCAGCAGATAGACTGGTGTGGTCAGGGAGGAGGGGAGTCTTTGCAGTGTTGATAGGCAAAAAAGGAGATAAAATGATTTAGAGGGAGGAAAAGGCCCTGAGGGTGCTGGGGCCAGGGGAGAACTGCCCCTGTACAAAACCTGGGCACTCGCTTTTATTAAAGGATTGCACCCTCTGGACACCAGTAATGCCTAAAGGGCGATGTCCAGCTTTCCACTGTAACCAGAACTAAAATAGTATTTTAAAGGGCATTTTCTTCCCAAGAGAAGAGATGCAGCAGGAATTTCCCCCCGCTGACTCCGAGAAGATTTGTATGTTGTTGTTCCCACTGGGGGATCTTCTGGGTGGGTGGACTCTGTCCTCCAGGTCAGGTTGGGACCCTCTGGAGCCACCACATCCGTGGCTCTGCCGGTCCTGGGCAAGCTTTCTTAAAAGGAGCAATAGCAGGGTTGCAAGTTTTATACTAAAAAGCAATGCTGGGGGTCATAAGGGTGAGATGCTGTGATGCTGAAGGACGTGTTTGCCTGAATCGCAAAGGCATCGCAAGCATCTGCTCAGCATCCCGTAGGCAGCGCGTGTTTTCAGCAGAGGCTTGCGGCCCTAATCCCCTCCAGGTCTGAGAGGGGATCCGCAGGGCAGGAGCATCCCAGGCAGACGTGTAGGTTTTGCAGGAGATCAGACAGAACCCTCGTGGAGCAGATCCTGCTCTCTGATGACCTGATGAGGGTTCGTCCTTCCTGGCCGCGGTCCCCGTGCACTCGGTTGGAGGCTGCCATCTAGTGCACCGAGCCGCCGTGCCGGCATCTGCCTGCTGGAGTTTTGGGACGATTTCCTTTTCCTTTGCCCAAATTTGGTGCCTGCCTTCCCTCCCGTGCTTCCTTTGGTGCTGGCAAGAGATGCTCATCCTCCAGGTTCATTCCAGCTCCTAAGCCCTCCACTCCTCCCCAGGGTGCCCCAGAAAGTGTGATCGAGCGCTGCACTCACGTCCGTGTGGGGACCGCCAGGGTCCCGCTGACGGCTCCAGTGAGGGAGAAGATCCTGGGCAGGATCCGGGACTGGGGCATGGGCATCGACACGCTGCGCTGCCTGGCCCTGGCCACCCACGATGCACCTGTCCGCAAGGAGACCATGCAGCTGCACGACTCCGCTGCCTTCGTCCACTATGAGGTACAGCACCGGGGCTTTTCTTCAGGAGCTTTTTTCCTTATTCCTTAAGTTTTTCCACTCACTTCCAGCTGCCTCAGCAGTATTTTCTTTCTGGTTTCTCTGCGGCCACCAGGCAATGCAATGGCTCAGCTTCTCCTCTGCAAACCCTGGTGCAGAGCTGCATGCAGCAGGGCCGGTCCTGAGGCCAACAGCCCCCTCCCACTGGGCATCCATCCCCATGGGGTGACCACCGAGAGGGGTTCAGGGATCACCAAGAGGGACAGGGGGGTGGGAAGCAAAGTGGAAAGGTGTGAGGAGCAGCAGAGGGGATGGGAACATGCATTGCATTGGGGCTATAGGGTGCATCCATGCGGCTCTTGGTAGGAAACCTCCTGAAAGTTTCCTCCCAGGGGAAATCCCCATGCCCGGGATGGTTTCACAGCGGCAAGGGAAGCAGCTGTGTCCCCCGGGGTTAACGTGGGCCTGGGGCTGTCCCCCCCCACCAGAACAACCTGACCTTCGTGGGCTGCGTGGGGATGCTAGACCCTCCCCGCAAGGAGGTCACCTCCTCCATCGAGATGTGCCGCAAGGCCGGCATCCGCGTCATCATGATCACCGGCGACAACAAGGGCACAGCGGTGGCCATCTGCCGCAGGATCGGCATCTTCTCAGAGAGCGAGGATGTGGTCGGCAAAGCCTACACGGGCCGGGAGTTCGACGAGCTGCCCCCCGAGGCGCAGCGGCAGGCGTGCCGTGATGCCCGATGCTTCGCCCGCGTGGAGCCAGCACACAAGTCCCGCATCGTCGAGTACCTGCAGTCCTTCCATGAGATCACCGCCATGGTGAGTGCCCTGGGGATGCCCCACCACCCCTCGGTCCCCTCCTCTCCACCCAGCCCAGTCTCTTGCACCCTGTTAATCACTGCTTCATGCAGACAGGCGACGGTGTCAACGATGCCCCGGCCCTGAAGAAAGCAGAGATCGGCATCGCCATGGGGTCAGGCACCGCCGTTGCCAAGTCAGCCGCCGAGATGGTGCTCTCCGATGACAACTTCTCCACCATCGTGTCGGCTGTCGAGGAGGGCAGGGCCATTTACAACAACATGAAGCAGTTTATCCGCTATCTTATCTCCTCCAACGTTGGGGAGGTCGTTTGGTGAGAGCCCCCTGCACTGGGCACTGCGTTTGGGGGAGCAGTGGTGGGACCATGTCCCCTGGGGCAGGTGACCTGGCCATGTCCCCCGCCCCTGGCAGCATAGGGTGCCCAAAATTGTAACTCCAGGTACCAAACCGAGTAGCTCTGTGTATTCCCCAAGGGACAGGGGGATCTTTATTTTCTGTCCCCCAGGAGCTGTTTTATTAATGCATTGCTTATTTAAGCCCATGCCAGCGTCTAATACAGGTGCAGATATTTGTGGAGAGATTATTGTCACCAGGTTGCACTGATGCCCTTTGCATCAGGTCCTGGGCAGCTCTCCCTGTCCCTGTCCCCTGCCCATCCCTCCCAGTAAATCAGTGCTGTCCTCAGCAACGTGGGCACAGCCTTGGGGTCACTTGGGCATCCTTTGCCCTTGCATTTCAGGAGGGGTGTTTGTGCTGGGAACAGGAACCCACGTGGCCGTGGGCACGTCAATGGTTGGGCTTCAACTGCAAAGCAAATTTTAATAGCAACAGGGACAAATTTTAGCTGCAAAATTCAGTCCTTGGACTTTAGGCTCCTGACTTGCAGGGGTTGCGGGTTCATCTGTGGGGCTTTGGGTGAATATTCAGTGTGGGGTGTTTGGAGCCAGGGTTCCTGCTTGCTCTCCCCTTGCACAACACAGACGCATTCTCTGGCTGCTCTGGAGCTCATCTAATTCAGCATCTCTGTTTTTTTCCCTGCAGCATCTTCCTGACGGCCATCCTGGGCTTGCCCGAGGCCCTCATCCCCGTGCAGCTGCTGTGGGTGAACCTGGTGACGGACGGGCTACCAGCCACCGCGCTGGGCTTCAACCCCCCTGATCTGGACATTATGGACAAGCTGCCCCGCAACCCCAAGGAGCCCCTCATCAGCGGCTGGCTCTTCTTCCGCTACTTGGCCATTGGAGGTGAGCCCTCGCGGGTGCCGGTGAGCAGAGGACGGGGATGGGCAGGGGGTGCCCTGGGGTAGGGGGTTCCTTGCCCGGTGCTGGGGGTAAGGGTGTCTCTTTCGGCCACAGTGTACGTGGGCCTGGCAACGGTGGGCGCAGCGACCTGGTGGTTCTTGTACGACGCCGAGGGACCGCAGGTCTCCTTCCATCAGCTGGTGAGTCGGGAGGGAACAGGCTGACGTGTTGAGCAGATGGGTGAGGGCATCGATTCAAGCATTGGGTCTTTCCTCTACCTTTCTTCTGTGGCTGTTGTAGTGTTCCCAAATTCCTGGTGGAGAAGCCAGTAGTTTAAAATAAAAGCAAATTCTCTCCCTCCAGCTCCTATTTCTAGCCTTGCTTCTGTCAGTGACCAGCATGGTGGGAAAAACTTGATTCAAAGAAGCTGACAGTAGCTCCTGTACCTGATCCCACATTGAAAGGGATCGATTTTTACATTATTGTAGGTCTGAACAAGGTGGTAGGAAAGCAGTTGCCATCGCGCCCCAGTGTCACATGCAATGGAAGACGTGTTTCTGATGGAGATGTGTGTGTTCTCAGACACCTTATTAACTGCACGTGAAAATCTCTAAAGCGCTGTGCACCCATAACCCCAAAGCCTGAACCATAGCAGAAGCTGGGTCACTTCAGACAGTTCTATCAGTTGCTCTGAACTGTGGGATATTTAACAGCACCCCTGATAACCAAGGTTCACCACCGCAACCAGTCGACCTCTTCCTCCTCTTTCCTGCCTTTCCCACACTGCTGCTCTGCTGTGTATTTACCAGCGGTTTCCTGTGCCGACAGAGGAACTTCATGAGGTGCACCGAGGACAACCCCATCTTTGAAGGAATCGACTGTGAGATCTTTGAGTCCCGATACCCGACCACAATGGCTCTGTCCGTGCTGGTGACCATCGAAATGTGTAATGCTCTGAACAGGTAGGGTGGCCGCAGGACTGCTCTGTATGCTCTACGCATGAGCAATTTTGTGTAGGGTCTCTTTGAGGATCTGTTGGGGGCTTGAGGGCTTTGCTTTGACACAGCAGAGCCACTCAGAGTGTTCTCGCAGGGGACCGCTGGGCTCACTGTAAATAAACTCCTCCAAGCCAGCGCGCTGCTGTCGGTAGCGATGGAGGAAGCACCAGATCTGCATCCATGAGCAGTGTGGCCCTGTTAATGACCAGTCTTAATCCATGCACGGCTGGTTGCGTTGAGATGGGTGTCAAGTTGCAAATCATGGCAAAGCCCAAAGCTTTGAAGAACAGTCTGGAAGAGAGGGGCTACAGCGTACAGCCTTGGAGAGGAGTGGGAGCCCCCAGCTTGGGCAGGCACGGGGAGCAGGAGGTTATTGGGGCTAATGCTGTCCCCTCGCTTTCACAGTGTCTCTGAGAACCAGTCGCTGCTGCGGATGCCACCGTGGCTCAACATCTGGCTGCTGGGGGCCATCGTCATGTCCATGGCTCTGCACTTCCTCATCCTCTACGTAAAGCCCATGCCTGTGAGTGCCCTGTGCCACCTCTGAGCACAGCCCAGGGGGCTCCTCCGGTGGGTGAGGACGCCCCCTTTAGCAACCTTTGGGTCTGGAAGCTTCTGGGACGGTTGTCCCCAGTGTGTGCCCTCAGGTCCTGTGACTTGAACCAACATGGGTACTGGGAGACACCCTGCCCCAGTGAGCCCATTACTTAAGGCAATGCAAGGGGGTATGGATATTTCAGCTCCTTTTGGAAGCATTGCCTCCCTTTGCAGTCCAAGGCTGGTGATGCCTTGGTTGATGCCTAAGGGTGCTTAAGCTGAAGTGGGTCACTGTGCCCAGGAGGTTGCGTTGTCCTTTGTCCCCTGCTATGTGCCTGTGAGCACATACAGTCCCAGCTTGTGCCTCACTTTCCTCATCTGCAGGAGAGCTGAAGGACATAGTTTTTGACTGATCTTGGCCAAGAGCCACCTTGGGATCATGACAGACCTTGAAGAAATCCTGTTCTTTGGGCTGTCTGGATCCTTCCTCCTTGTACCTGTACCATAAAACAACCTGACCTTTAAAACAAACAAAAAAATCCCACCTTCTTCCCTACTGACATGTCCAATTCTTTCCTCCTCACAGCTTATCTTCCAGGTAACCCCCCTGAGCTGGCCGCAGTGGGTGGTTGTAATGAAAATCTCCCTGCCTGTTATCCTGCTGGACGAAGGACTCAAGTACCTTTCCCGCAACCACCTGGACGGTGAGCATGGTCTGCACCACACCGGGTTATGCTTGCTCCATGGTGCTTTGCTTGGGGTTGATGGTTGGCTTCATGGACACCTTGCTCACCTCCTCCGCTCGCGTGGTGTCTGCACCTGCATGTTCATCCACCTTTGCTGTGAAAAAGGGACTTGTTCTCCTACCCCCTTCCTTCCCGGGTGCCAGGCAGAGCAGTCGGTACATACATGTGCTTGAAATACTGCCTTAGAAGCTGGAGCACTAGATAAATCTGCCACGTGTGTTCATCCAGCTCATCTCGAACCTCTGGGAACTGGATCCCTTCTCCTATGAAGCAAACCAAATCAAATACTGGTTTCTAACAGGAATCCTTCCCTTTTCCCTCAGTCTTCCACCCCTCTGTGGCCATCCTTGTGTTTGCTGCCTCAGTGTTAAGATCAAACGGTAGCTGAATGCCTTATAAACTGCTTATGAAGGGATTGCCCTTGGCCAGCACCTCTCAGGATCCGCCCCGTGGCACATGCGGAGGGGAAGCAGCTCCTGCAACGCTGGGGCAGCGGTTCCCATGTGCTCCCGGGCTGTGTGCTGTAAATCACAGCATGTATTTAGGCAGCCCTCCAAAGAGATGAAACCATCTTTTCTTTCATTTCTTGCAAAAGATGTTGCTGTGGGTGATATCTCGGCGCCAGGTTGAACCTGCAGGTTCTCCTGGCAGCGGCTGTGGGGCTGGGGCTGTTGGCCCCTCTGCAAGAAAATAGATTTTATTCATTTTTTAGGGTGTGTGTTGCCTGGCAGTGATAGTAGGGAGAAGAAGGGCAGGAGAGACATCATTCTTGCCTGAGGAAGATGTGGTGGCCCTGGGGGGCAGATGAGCAACCTGGGTGTGCAGACTGGAGGTCCTTCCACAGCATCACCTTCCTCAAACCTTTTTCCCCCCTTAGGCAACCAGCATCCTAGTGAACCTCTCCTTTTGCCTTCACCCTTTAATATTGACCCAGGAAAATTGTGGAAAAGCCACTTTTGCCTTTCAAGGCTGAAGACAGATCCATCCAGCCCTGGCAGGGAGGGATCTGGGGCATCATAACAACTCTATTCGGTTTCTCATGGAGCAGAACCATGTAAAAAGCTGGAAATATGGGATAGGAGATGATTGCAAGCAGGAAATGATTGCAGACTGGTTGTACTCCCCATTGGCAGGTCCCGGTGCCCTGGGGGTGCTCACGTCTGCTCTCCTTTCTGTGGTGAGCTGATGCATAACCACAGCGATTGCTCAGTGAAGCCTCCACTGAGAAGTGGAGGTGCAGGGGCTCCTGTTTTTACAGACCAGATAGAAATTGTTTCAAGCTTATTTTTATTTAATTGTCACATCTCTCAATGGACTGATAGGTGCTTTGCATCACGCAGGTCTGTTTTACCACGTGATTCCAAGCCTGTAGCAACAATTTTATGGCACGGCACCAAGCTGGGGCGTAGGAGAGCTGGTTTAATTCCTGGCTGTTGCATCCCATGGGTCTTCACTTCACCATCTGTGATCTGGGGATGAGTCTGTCTTTCTCCCACACTTTGCATTTCTCTATAAAAACTCAGCGCTGTTGGAGGAAGGGCTCCTCTTTGGCCCTGCCAGCGCAGCTCTGAGCACAGCAGGGTTTCTGGCAGGTGTACGATCCTTTCGAGTCCCATCATACCAGCTTGGAGTGTTTCCTCCTCCCATGCCATGCTCCCAGCGTACCGAGCCACTCTCATCCCCACGGTCACGATGCTGCTGATGCTCACGGGTCGCTCTGTGTCTCATCCAGCAAGGGTTTCCCATGCAGCTGTGCAGTCATGGCTACGGGGCAAAATCACGCTTAAATCATCACATTTGAAAGAAATAATTGAAATCCTGCATCTTCCTAATTCCTCTGGGATTTGAAAAGCAAACAAACAAAAAAAACCCCCACCTCCAAAAGCCACTTTTAAACGTGGTATTGTGATTTTTTTACCAGGCATTCTCAGGACAGTAAGACACATGTGGAGCGGGGAGCACCAGTTGAAAACCTGCAGGACTCCAGAGCAAGGGTTGGCTTTCTTACGTGTCTCATCCCTGAATGCCATATTCCTGTGCTTCCTCCAAAGTCTTGCTCATATGTGGTGGGGACCTGCTTGGGCCATGTCTGGGTGAATGTGGCTTGGAAAACCAGCCGATAGTGGAGCCCAGGGACCCCGTACCCAGAGAGGGTCTCCTTTCCCACACTGATCTCTGTGATTTGCTTCAAAATAAGGTCTAAAAAGTCTGTGAAGCAGCTGTTTGCATGGCAGTTTTGGTCAGGGGCCAGGCTACTGCTTGGTCTCTGCAAAGGCAGCACTTGGGGATGGTGTCCAGCGTGGGACCTTCTGAGGCCAAAATCTGAGGGATGGTGAAGGGTGTTCAGTTGAGGGATGCAAATGTATAGCTGTGAGTTCTGCTGATTCAGGTTTTGCATGGAAAAGTTTCTCCTTTGATCAGATTTAGATAAGTCGTGTTTCCATTATGCTGGATTTTCCTTGTCCTTGAAGCGGCAGAAAGCTGAGACTCTTCAGTTTTCGGCGTGGTCTCGGTGCTTTACATTCCTCTCATCATCCCGGACACTCCTAGCCTCTCGTCTTGCATGCCTTCTGTGTATCGCTGCCTTCATCCATCTCTGCCCCCTCTGAGGTTTTTGCTCTCTCAGTTTTGGGATGCAATGTAAGTGCACGGCTGAGCTAGGTTGGCTTGGTGGGACTCGCAGATGTTCTGGCCAGGAACACGGAGGTGTTCTCCAAGTCCCTCTCAGGCAACCATCACACCGATACAGGCTGGCAGGCTCACGAGGGCTGACGACCCTCAAGGACCTCTTGCCCTAGTATTTTTAATATTTGCAGACCTCTACACAGTTAAGTGCATGGCTTTCCGAGCCCTGCGGCATGCAGGAGGAAGGTTTCCAGGCATCTGTGCCAAGACGTTGCAGAAATCTCCTTTCCGAGCGGTTCTCAAAAAGTACAAAATCCAGACAGGACGCTGAGAGAGCCCCGGTGCTCGTGTCCCTCTGTGCGCCGTCAGCCCACTACTGCGGCCACCCCGCTCCTGTCCAGCCTTCCTGCACCATCCCTGGGACTCCTCATCCTCACCATCTGGAAGCAAACCCATCACAGGTGTTGGTGTTGCCCCCGTGGTGTTTTCACTTGTTTTCAGCACGTTAAGCAGCAGGCCCTGCCTGCGTGCTGGGGCTTCCCTGTTTCTCACCTCTGCCGGGGTAAGAGCAGGGGCGAGCCAAGAAGCGGGTGCGTTCTGCAACACAGCTGTGCAGCTGCCTCGACAGTGGCAGCATCTCTGAAAATCAGAAGTTTTGATGCACAGGAATTGTCCTGGCCTGTTTTATGACAGGTTAGCATTTATGCAGCTGTCTGTCCTTACGCCCAGTGAGGATGGCAGCCCCTGGGTGATTTTGCAGGACCTGCAAGGTGGTGGCCACACCGCTGGGTACCTGTCCCCACTGGGTACCTGTCTGCTCCCCGACGAGCAGCATCACGCTCTGCAGCCTCCTGCCACCGCAGCTGATGTGCAGGTGAGATTGCACCCTTGGGGGAGCATCGCTGCTGCCAAGGGACATTTGGCCTCTTCTCTGCAAAGTCAGCGTCAGCTTTATGCTTTAACATCCTCCCAGAGGAGAGCAGCTGGCAGAGGTGGCTGTGCAGTGACAAGTGCATCATATTCCCTGCCAGGCCCAGCCGGGGCTCCGCATCCCTCCGAGACAGCCCAAAAGCTGCAGGGACCAAAATCTCCATGTCCCATCACAAAAAGCCTCCAGCACATAGCGAAAAAGAGTTGCTCACCCTCATCTGCCCCATGCATCCGCACCTGGGGGCGAAGACAGGCCCAAAACCCCGCTGGGAGCACAGGGGCTGCGGCAGCCGCCTGCTTTCCCTGCGGAGGCGGCAGGCGTCCCTCTCCCCAGCGCGGCCAAGAGCCGGGAGCGAGTGCCCGTGGCCGTGGCTGCCCTTGTAGGGTAATCTCTGTGCAGAGCTACCTTGGCTGGGCGCTGGTGCCGGGGGAGGAGTGCGTCCCCACGTGCCAAGCCCTTTGCTTCAGCTGTGAGATGCTCTGAAGGAGAGCGGTACCACAACTTTCGGTGCCCGAATCTCTCCAGACAGGATTCTACAGCTCTGCTGCCTTGCTTTTTTTGCCCCCCTGCCTTTCTCCTGTTGTTCGAGGGGGGGTTTTATGTGTGTGCATGTGCCATGCTTTAGAAATGGAAGAGCAGAGGGAAGCTCTCGGTGCTGCTGGCCTGCTATTGCAAGGGGATTGGAGGAGGATTTCCCTTTCGGTTTTCTCCTGGGGTCCGGGGTCTCGGCTGAAGCTCTAGGTACCCTGGTGCAATGGGGGAGATGTGCAGTTTTCAGAACTATGAGGGCTGCAGCGTTTCTCTTGGTGGAGGGAGTGATCCAGGATGGTGGCTGGAGCCTGCATCCCTCCAGCATCACTTTTTACAGGAACCTCTTAGGAGGAGAGTCAAAAGCAACAAGGAAAAACCTCCCCAAAAGCCTTGGCTGTCCTGGTGGGGAGCAGATCTTGTACGAGATGAGCTCATGTTGTTCTGTTGCTGGTTTGCAAGAGTTGAAGGGCTGTGACAACCCTGAGAAACTTGGTGCGAGGCAAGATCCAGATAGATCATGACTGCCCCGTCATTCCTCCAAACAGGTCCCTGTATCCCCTGTGCTCCTGTCACCAGTGTGCAGAGAGGAGAGCCAGACCCCGGCACGCAGGGACCTGCATCCTGTTAAAGCAGAGTGGGTGCCAGACCCTGGGCTGACTCGTTTTCTGAGTTCTCACAGAAACACCCAACTTGCTCTGTGCTGGGGTGGGGGGGGTTACTTAGAGGCCCGAGAGAACATTTTGAAGAGCACCCACTGTGGTTAAACGCTCGCTGTCTGCGCTGCAGCCGTGTCCCATTCCTGCCCCTGCACGGTGCGGCCATCCCCCTGTTTGCACAACTACAGGGTAAAGCATTTAAGGGAAGCACCGTGGCTGGCAAATAACCACCATTGCGTTACCCAATGGGGACTCTTTAGCTGCTGGAGCTGCTGAAGAGCCACCCCTGCAACGCCAAGGAGGTGAATTTTGATCGTTGCAATGAGATTTAATACAGTGGGGTCGCCAGCATCCCTGCTTCTCTCTGAAGCCCGCAGTGTGAAGCTCTTCCAGCAGGATGCTGCCATTGCAGCGGCATCGGTTCTGTCTCAGGACACGAGGGCTGGTCTCTCCAGCAAGGGCTGGAAAGAAACTTTGGCAGAAGTTGCAAAAAAGTTTTTTTTTTCCTTTCTCTCTCTCTTCTGCTATTTATTAATTCCCCTGGAAGATTGTCGGCACCAGGGTTGGCAGCGCAGGCGCTGAGCCTCACTGATAACCCCGGGCAGGACCCCTATTTATCAAGGGCGCAGTAACAGCGGTCCCCTGCGAGATGTGTTTGGTGATGCGTGCAGCGATGGAAGATAGAGAAGTAGGGTGGAAAGATTCATGATAAGTGATTTTTCTAACTCTTCTCAGAAAGTGACGCCTTGTGGGTTGGTTTTTTTTAGAAAAAAAAACTGTTCTGGGCAGACAGAGCTGCCAGCAGGGTCTTTCCAACCCCCAGGCTGCTGCCTCAGGGGGGCCCAGGGATGCTGCTGTTGATTCCTTGAAAATTGCGGATCCAGTTGGTGTGAGTCAAGCTCTGGCAGAGATTTCAAGGCTGCTCACACTGACTTCAAGCTGAACACCATAATTTTCCTTTGGGCCACGTGTTGCTTGTTACCTTCCATGTCCAACTCCATCCATCAGTAGGGAGGGGAGAGGGGAGAAGGCAGCCATGGGGCTGGGACAGCAACTGCAGTGGGCCAATGGGTCCTTGCTGGTTGTTCTAGATGTGTAAATGGAATGTAAAATATGTATAGTGTGTGTGTGTAAGTGGCGTCAGCTCATGGAGCAATGTCCATCCATCTGGCTGTGGCAAGGACGGGGCTTTGGGGTGGGCAGTGGGATGCAGTGAGCTTCCTCCTCTCTGCACCACTGCCTTTCCCTGGGTGCCCCTGGTGCTCTCGTTAGGAGCGGTAATGAGGGATCCCTGCCTGCTCCCCTTCCCTCTGTTCCTGCCTGCACAGCTCCAACTTATCCCTTTTCCTACCTCCTGCAGGCTGAGTGTGCTGAACCCTTCCTCACCCAGGGACCAGCATCCTCCTCCTTGTGCAGCCTGAGCTGCTGTGGCTGCAGTCGGGCCAGCTCCGTGCAGACAGGATCCCAGGTCCCTTCTGGGATCAACCCAGGAGCAACCACTCTTAATAACAACAGGGAGCTGGTTTGCTTTTGAACCCTCACCAATACTTTTTCTTCTCTTTTTTTTTTTTCCCCCTTTGTTTCAGGAGAAGAGGACAAGAAATGAATGACACGAAGGAAACACTCCTAACTAAAGGATCCCTAACTTGTAACTCGGACTGAAGTCTTGCATGCGTGACCATCGCTAGAAGCCAGCAGGACATGCATGTGTCCGACTATCAGACAAATGCGGGTGAATCGTCGAAAAGAAAAATACTGATTTTGTTTTGTTTTGTAGCTTTCTTTTTCCTGTACATAAGAGTGCAATTACTGGACAGCTGGTGTAGGGTTTGGGGACAGAGCTGTGTGGACCTGGGTCACTGTAACGTGGTTCCTTGGTGATTTGTTCCTGCAAAATTTGAGACCCTCTTTCCAATTTTCACCATGATGGGTTGAGCTCAGGCAAGGCGTTCTTCACGGGAGATCAAGGGATGGGAGGGGAGTCGGGATTTTGGGCAATACGCTGAGTGAGGGCAGGCAATTGCATCCCGCAGCGGGGTGGGATGTGCAAGGGCAGCTCATGGGGCCGGGAAGGGCTCGGTGGTGGGCAAGGGCAGGGGAGGGCGCCATGGGTTGGGGTCACCAACCCTCGATGGTGTCTGCGGTGTCGGTGGGCGCATCACTGCAGCTGCTGCGCTCTGCTCCGGTGGCTGCAGTGCCCGTGGGCTGCAACAGCTGCAAGGGGTGACCACTGGTGGTGTGGATCTCACAGATGTGTGTTAACGTGTCGAGGCCGGGTGCGTGTGGTGGAAGGTGAAGTTCTCTCTATTTATCACACTGTCCATTTGATCCCTGTGTTATGGAAAGCCCTGCACCTTTCCAGGCTCATCCAACACCAAAGCGCAGCGTAGTCTTGCCTGTTCTCCCTCTGACGTCTTGTTAGATCCCACCTGCACTATTTAAGCCGTAGCCGTCTTCCTCATAGGGGCAACAATTTAAAGCAAAGCATGGGGATGACCAGCTTTGCATTCCTCATGTCTGTGCTTGCTCCTGGTCACACTTTCTGTACTCGGTTGATTTTTAACTATTTCCCTAGCAGGAATAGAGCTTAAGTCCTTAGGAGTGTGTCCACGAGTTCGTGTCCTCTGCCTTTGAGGACTTTGCTGTCTTGCACAGGGCATCCTTGACACCAGTGATCTGCCTTCGAGATGGGAATGAATGTATGCTTGTACATAATGTAGTCCTTTTCCCTGAGTGGTCTTTAACGCGGCATCCCTTTTTATAAGGCACCAACTTTATTTTATCCTCTTGGGATTTTCCTGCAGCTGGAGTGACACAGACTGCAGTGAGAGTTTGTGAATCCAGTAAATTGATCTTTCTCCATGGAGCCGCGTCAGCCGAGGAGCTGATAGCAGGTGGTTTCTTCTCCAGCTCTCCAAATCCTCCCTCCTGTTTTCTTCAACATTCCCTATGATCCACCCTGATGCTATTTAGGTAGCCAGACCTTTCTCTTTCCTTTCTCTTAAATTTCAGCAACAGCACTAGAGCCAGGATTTTGGATGACATTTGGCTCCTTTGCTGTTGGGTTTTTTATTATTATTATTTTATTTTTTGCCTCTTGCAAGCTTCCAGTGATTTTCTGTTTCTCTTTCACCTGGGCGAGAGCTACTCTTCCTCTGTACAGTAGGTGCCAAATATCATCCTTCCCTTCTTTTTTTCCATCACCAGCATTGAAGATGAGCAGAGCCCCCAGACCAATGGGAATGTACAGAATTGTTATACTACTGAGCTGATTTCATTGTACAGAAAACCTTGCATGAAATGTTGTTACTGTATTTAATATATAATGTATTCAAGGAATTTTAATATGGAGCTCTTTAAAAAGATCTTTATAGATACTCTGTGGTTAGAAGGTTGTTGCTGATTTTTTTTAATGTTATTATACTTTATCTTGAAGAAGTTTTATTTTTCAAATGTGTTATGTCTAAATGATTTAATTGGTGATCCCATGGGGCAACCAATTCCTCTTCAAAGATTTTCACCATGGATGAGACTCACCCTGGTGCAGAGGACGAGGGCGTGACCCAGGTACTGCTTAAACCTTAAAACTAAGGCTTCAGTAAAGACTAATGCTGTAGACGTCTGATATGCCCTTCCCCAAAAGGGTAGATTTCACCTTATTTTAGTACAGATCATCTCCATCTCTCTGTGTCGGGAAAGAAGCAGCAGGAATTTAATCCAGAACTAGTTCAGTGACTTCAGAGGAAATTGCTTCTATGTTTCTCTGTGGCTGCAAACCAATTTGGGGGAGTTTGGACCTGATTCGGAGCATCCCGACCCCGATCCTGGGGTCCAGTGGGGCTTTCAGCTATCTGATGGCATCTCCCTGGGACATGGTGGCCTTGGGCCATCGTGCCTGCGGGAACCTGCTTGGTCCATCCACTCTGTATCGCACCACCCAAGTTAAACTGGTTTCCTTGGGCTTAAGGTCTGGTGTAGGATTGTGAATTTTACCCAAATATGTATGCGTGTGGGAAAGTTTCTTGTGTGAAGGTCCCACTGAGTACTGAATAATATACGAGGGTCTCTAATGTAACGAGACCTAAAAGGGAAAAAAAAAACCAAAAACAAACCAAAAAGAGCTCTGTTTCAGAGCAGAGATGAATTAATGAAATTTTAACTCGCTATTAAACTCCTGCTGGTAAATTCTGCTGAGTCTCACCTGACAGCGGAGAGCTAGTGGTGGTTGTACCAGGCATCCTTCCAAACCCGCTAACAGAAAGGCCACGTGAAGAGATGCCGCATTTGTTATTTTATTGTTGATGGAGATGCTGAGTTTCTGTTATTTTGTCGTGGATGGAGGTGCCACGCTGCTGCAAGCCTGGGCAAGGTCGGTCTGTTTGTGCGGTTGTTGGGTTGCAATTGTGAGTTACCAAAACCCAAGCCCTTGTGGGCAAGCAACCAGAGCTGTGGCCCAGCCAAAGGCTTGTTTTTCCCAGCTGTGCAGCAAACTGCATTTGCCTTTATATTGTAAGCCTCTAGATCTACCTATAAAATAGTGCAGGAAACCTGCACTGAGGCTACCTGGAGCAGGCATCCCCCTTGCTAGGAGGGACCGTTTTGACGCATCCCCATTTCCCCTTCTAAATGGTTGACCATGTCTCTCTCTTTCCCCTCCCCATCCTTTAATTACCTGGAATACAGGTTTCACTCCATGCTTTTTGATTACAGAGGCTTATAGCTTGAATATTTTAATGAAGTAGAAGAATATCCATAGATCCAATTATTTTTTACGCTTTGATGAAAGGTCAGGATAAATCACGTAGTTATTTATTGCATGTATGCCACCAGCAGCGTGCTGGGCGCTTTTACAGGCTGGAGCGTGTTCTTGTGCAAACTTGGAGATCCTGGAGCCGAGACCATCGCTTTGGGATCGGGTCTTGTGTCTTATCGAGGCATCGACTGTGTGCAATACAAGGGTGATAGATGGACACTGGGTGGCTGTTTTGCCCGAGAGCTTGTTAAAAAAAGGCAGCTTAGGGGCAAAGCCTCTGGGATCCGTGCTTTTTTGACAAGAGAATTTATGAATTATTTCGGTTTTAGTTTTATTTTGATGGTGCTGCCTGGCATATTCCAAGTTTTTAAATAAAATGTAGGTCTTTCCAGAAAGACCTTTTGCATCCATGGGCTGCTGTGACAGATCCTCTCCCGCGCAGGGAAGTGGCGATGCGAGATGCACGGCGGAGGACGCGCCGGGATGGCAGCGCAGGGTTGTCCACGAGCACTTTATACTCCTTTCTCAGGGGTGCGGCACCGTGCTGGGTCACAGCCGTGACAGGAGGCAAGGGTCCTGCAGCCCAGGAGGGAGTGCACGGGGGTTCAGCTTTGGGCAGCGGCTGTGATGAGTCTTTTGGGCTGGTTTGGGCTGTCGTGTCATCGTGGCTGGGTTACTGGGTGAGCTCTTCTCCCTGCGGTGTGTGATCCCGTCAGGAGGCATGTTGGAAAAGGGGAAAGGGAGATGCCCTTCGAAGCGCAGAAGTACTGCACCCTGTGGTTTAGTTCTGTCACGTGGCCACCGTATGGCTCAGGGTCTGGACGAGGTTTTTGACTTGTGCGTTTGAGACTGTGAAGGTGTTGTACCTGTGTGCTTCTGATGCTGTGCTCAGCCAAAGCTGGATGGTACCACCAGGTGCTGGAGAAGTCAGGAGTAGGAGGGACAGGCTTTACTATAGGGGGTGGGGGATTTCATTCCTGTAACAGCAACAAACCTGGGATTGGAGCGGAGTCATGGTATGCATGGCAGAAGTAGCCAGAGGAGCACTAGGACAACTTGGCAGCAACTTCTGGTCCTGCTTTTGTACGTCAGGGCAATGGTGCTGCTTCCTGGGCAGGGTCCTGCTCCAAAACACCCATCAAATATCTGCTGTGCAGGGCTCAGGCTAATGCTTCCCTGGGGGGGTGGGAGATGTTCATGAGGCTCAGTGACCTTGGGATCATGGCACTCCTGAAGCACACGGGAGTTCCCAATACCAACTGCTAAGACCTTACTGTGATTTTGGGTCCATAGCTGGCATGGCCGTCACCTTGTATAAAAGATGCCAGAGATTCAGGCGTCCCTGTCCTGCCCTCTTGGTGCCATTCAGCTTTTGGTATGAGTAGGGCATTAAATGAGCCTAAATCTGTGCGCACCTGAAGCAATGGGGCCATGGGTACCACCAGTTGGTGTCCAAAGTGGGATGCTGCTGGGTTGATCCGAGTGCTTGGGACCAAGAGGAGGGCACCTGCTGAGCTGCTGGTGGGTGCCCTCAATGGGTTCAATCTGGGAATAGCTGATTTTTTTTTATATGCGATGCCCGATCAGCCAAATCTAGAAATCGAGTTTGTGCTTCATAGTGGAAGGTAAATCGTTATATCTTGGGGGGGGGTGGGAGGGTGTTATTTGAGGGGTAGAATTGAAAGAAACAAGGTTTCCTATTTTATTATATGAGAGATATTTTTCCACTAAATTACCACTTCCTAACTCGTGTCCTTTGTCCGACTGTAAATAGCCAGGTGTGTCGTGAAGGCGTGGGAAGGCTCCTCGTGGTCACATCCATACGATCCACTCTGTTCACACAATATTGGGCTGATTTGTTTTATACTTATGAAATTACAGAAATAAAAGCAATTTTACTGGATGACTCTGGGGTTATTTTGTTGGGGTTTTCTGTTGGTTTATTAATTATTTTTTTTTTTTTTGCTTTTCTTGCCCTGTTTGTGGCCAATTTGGGGGACATTTGGGAGCCCGTGGAGCTGTGCGGGAATGCCTGAGGGCATTCTTCAGCCGTAAAAGGAGTTGTGCTCACCAGATCAGGATTTCTTGTGGGTTTTCAGAGCAGCCAAACTCGAAATGGAGCTGAGCTTGTCTCTGGCATGGGACGACAAAGGCAAAATGAAAGGAGTGGCATGATATGACTGTTGGGAATTTTTTAAAGTACCAGCTAATTCACTCTTGGGGCACAAGAAGACAAATAACAGAGCTAATTTTGCCTGTATCCAGAATAGTCCTCACCTTATCTCCCCCAGCTGAGAGAGGAGGCTTAAATAAGCCCTGCAATGACCTCCACACGAAATAATTATTAAACAAATAATAATTAAATAACTTGGCCTCCTCTGGGGGGGTGTGTGCGTTTCCATCTCCGCATTGCCTGGAGCTCTGCCCATGGTCATGTTCTGAGCAGAAAATCCTGCTGCGACTGTGAGTCATGTTATGGAGCAAATCTGGGTTTATGGTAGGATCTGCCCATGGTGCGGTTTTGCTGGGATATGGTTCCACGCACCCCTTTTGCAATGCTATGAGCAGGAGAAAGGTGCTGCACAGGGTAACCCAAACCCTTTGTAACCAAAGGGACGTGGGAGACCCAGGCAAACTCTGATTTTTTGGAAGGGGCCATTGCTTGGCTTCCTTGTTCCAAATGCAGACCTGGTCTCCAGCGTCGATGCCTGAGGGCCACCAATGCACTGGCTGGACATGGCCCTCAAGCCGGTCCCCCATACTGGCCGCTCCTGAGGATGCAGCGCTGTTTCAGCTCATAGTGAAGGTAGAATCCCCCAAATTCCCCTGATGTTGCATCGGTCCCTGGACCACTGCAGTGAGGACCATCACTGCTGGGGCTATGCATGTCTTTCAGTGGCATGATTCAAAAAACAGGTGTTACCCCCCCAAAAAACCCCCAGGGGTCCCTGTACCCCATGGCAAGTGTTCAGCTGCCCCACGAGATGTGCATTCTATGCTTCCAGCGGCTGTGATGGGCATAGGGGCTGCTGGCACCCGTTGGTAACCCCAGCATCTTGGGTTCATGCGTTTGCTTTGGCATTGGCTAAACACTGCAGAGGTATTTCCAGGGAGATGTGTTACCACAGCAACCCTGGATGGAAATGCTGCTTCTGTGGGGTGAGTACCACCAAAAACATCTCTCTGCGCCAGGGCATTGCAGCGCAGGACAGGCACAGAGCAGAGCCAGCCCTGCTGGGAAGGAGTGAAGAGAGGTCAAGGACAAGTTAAAATTGGAAAGAAAACTGAACATGCCGTTTCGTACTCTCATCTGCCAATTTTTTTTCCACCACCCCCCCGCTTCTTATGGCCAGCGGGGCAGTGTGAACCTCTCCTCCGGCTGGTGGGGGTAGGGGGCTCCGTGGTTGCCAAAATTTCTGGGAAGAGCCACCAACTTGCAGGGGCTCTTTCCAGTGACCTCAGCCACCGCAAGTCCTCTTTTCACCCACCATCGTATTTTAAATATACTTGCCGCTGTGTTGTTCCTCCCCATCCCCAGATTTGCAGCATGCTGCACATTTTTGTGCTGAAATTCAGCGCTCCATGCTGGAAGCTGCCAAGCACGAGTCTGGATTGTGTAATGAGCTTCATCTATTATTTTTTTTTTTTTTTTTTTTTTTTCTCCCAAGGAGTTTTTGGAAAAGCATAGTCTGACAGCCTGGAAAGACCTGGTAGCTTTTACTCCTACCATGGCTTTACTTTCCTGGGTGTGGGTAGGCTAGGGCCTCATGCAGAGACTTTCAGACTCCCCCTCTTTAAGCCCTAGCAACTCATCCATCCTCTGCGGCCATGTCCCAGCTCGAAGCTAGGATGCACTCCCATTTCCAAATGTCTCCCTTAAAAATGCCAATTTTTGCATTTTTCTCTCAACAGCCCCAAGCAGAAGTTGAGTTTGTTGAACAGGTAGGGGGAAGGAGTTGCTTTCGCAGCTGCGGACTGAGTCCTGTGCTAAACCCACAGCAGCCCTGCCAGCCCTCAGCGTCTGACCCAGCTGGAGCTGAAGGAGATGCTGGATGAGGCCAAGCCCAGCACTGGGGACTGGGCAATGCTGCCTGACCCAGGAGAGCATTTGGCCAATTGGGCAAAGCCCCAAACCCAGGGGCTTTAGTGCCTCATTTGCTGTTGCTGCTTCCATTTTCACCTCCCATGGGCAGTGGAGCTGGATGGATTCATTTTCTTAGCTCAACCCAGTCTTGCCCTCTGTGTCCCCATGTTGTCCTGCTCCCATCCCACTTAGTCCCACATTTGCATGCTGCTGGGGTCAAGCCCAGCCCAGCACTTTCTGTGCCCAGGGCAAACCCAGTCTCGGTGCCCAGGACCTGTTGTGGCTGAGCTCAAGCGGCCGCTGCTCCTCCAGCAGCACGCACGGTCCCTGCACCTCGTCACCCCAGGCAGAGCATCCCTGGGGCCTCCCACCTGCGCTGCTTGAAAGCAGCCAGGAGATGCAAAAGTTGTTCAGAGGAAATGGCTGTGAGCATATCAACAGCATCATATGAGTTTGCATCTGCAGGAACCCAAGATAAAAACATCCCCAAAGTCACAGCTGCTGTGCAAGCATCTGTGCAGCGCTCTGTGGGCACCCCTCTGGGCTGCACCTTACGCAGTACACTTATATAACCCTCTTTCTGCTAATTTTTTATTTTGATTTTTTCATTTAGGCATTACAGTCATATATTTATTATCACAGCAGATTATTGGCAACAGAAAGCAAGCCCTGGCCTCGCATCGGGACAGCCCAGGACCTGAGCTGCAGCTGAAACCATCGCAGCCCCGTGAACTCAGCATCTCCCAGCAGGTGGCCACCCTGTCTGGGCAGGTAATTTGGCAATTTAACAGCCCAAGCAGAGCCCTTCCCAGCAATAACCCCCTGGCAGAGGTGGGGAGGTGTCTTAGCAGCTGATGTGGGTTATCATGGGGAGAAGCACCACCGCAAACAGGTGTGTGCAGGATGCGGCCCTGGCAGGCAGCCGGGCACGCCGGCCAGCTGGCACCGCACGCAGCCACCTCGCTGCTGTGGGGCCAGGTAGCTTGGCAATACTGTCCCCAGCCTATCCACTTCCCTGTTATAAAGTAATTTAAAGAGTAGCAACGCCAGGGAGGGTGCTGGCACGGGAGGGGTGTGAGCGATGGTGGGGTGTGAGCCTGCGGGGGTTTAGGCTGTGAATTTTTTCAAACGTTTAGATGTCATGGCCAAGAGGTTGCCCGTGCTGGGTGCTGATAGCAGCCCGGGAGAAGACCCAGGCCCTGCCAGTGCTCCTGTGCCAGGGTCCCCCGCTCCCCGCATCACCCTGGCCGCATCCACAGGGTCCGGCCCTGCTCACCAGCTACAACATGGCTCCAAGAGATGCTAAAATGGGAGATGCATATTATCTCCCAACAGAAAGTATTTTAGCTAAATCTATGCTATAACCATTTTATTGACTCCAAGTACCAGAGAGAAGGTTAGAAGTGACTCTTTTACAAGTCATTTTGCTGTTAAATTTAGCTGTCCTATTTTCATTATCCTCATGGCTTTGGCAAGGGTGAGCAGCCTTCCCTAAAAAGGCCTCGTTTCATACAGTAAGTTATTTGCTTCTCTCCTGACAGATATCTAAGCTTATAAGGTTTGTCTGCTCCGCTCAATAGCAGTATCAGGCTTCAATCTTATATGATTAGCATCAGCATTTCATATTTGCTATTGGCTCCCCGTCTGACAGCTTTCATATTGCTGAAGACTGGGGTCTTGGGATGGCGTCAAGTCACTTGTAACGTGGGATCATCTGATTTTGATTCCCAAGGTTCATAGTACGCCCAGAAGATTTGGCTAAATGGTTCATCTGCTTTTTCCCCCCATGCTCCCTATTGCCCAGCAAAGAGAATCGATTGATTCCACTCGTTTCATGGTTGTCACATCCATAAAACATTGAATCAATAGGTCAATGTGATGCCAAGCGATGAGCCATTGAAGATGAAAGGTGATGATGTTAAAAGAAATGTTCCGGAAAGGAAAGATTTAACCCAGCAGGTTAAACTTTTCCATATTTCCAAAAACATTTTTCCCTGCAGAGAAGGACCCTGTTGTGGCCTAGGTGGCCACGGACAGCCAGCACCTCCTTCGAGGCCACCAGAGGCAGTGGATGAACTCATGGGATGGAGCTCCTTGCAGGGAGCGCTGAAGCTGCCAGGCTCCGGGCCCCAGCCCCAGTGCTCCCCAGCAAAGAGCTCACCCCCATGGGGCTGGGCCCTTGAGGCTGCCTGGTGGGATGCAGTGTGGGTACCAGGTTCCCTGTCCACCACCTCTGTGCTTTCCTCAGCAATGAGCCAACACCCCCCTGCCCCAAAGCTTCCCACTGCAACAATGTTCGGTCCCAAATTTCAGCCTGGCACATATAAATCCAGCCCCTTCTCAGTGATATTCACTTCAACAGTGCCTGCACCACCCTGCCGAGCATCCCTCGCTGTGACCCAGGCTCGCCTGCCCAGCCTTGCTCATGGCTGTGCCTTTCAGGAAATGCTGAAAATATTTTGAAATGCACCCAGCCCGGCCCCGTGCCAGCGCTGGGAACCAGCCAAGCCCCAGCTGGGCAGCCTCACCGCCGGAGGGGGCCAAGCCGGGCACCCGGCTGCCCTGTGGGTCAGCTCTGAATTGTTGGGCTGGGGTATCTGTGCCCCCAGCCTCCCCTTTCCTGACCCTTTTCCTGGAGCAGCCTTTGGAGGACAGAGCAGGGCATGGGTTAGGGACAAGGACAGGATACCCACAGCCTGAGGTGGTTGCAGCGGCAGGAAAGATGATATCCCAGCCCCCCTTCCTAAAATCCTCTTCCAGGACCCCCAGCATCTCCTCCATCCCAAAGTTGTCCCCTGGGATGCCTTGGGATCCCTGCTCGCCCCCAGCCCTGCCTGCAGCCCCAGGGAGGGCCCCTGCCCTGGCGCGGGTGCATCCCCCACGGGCGGGCGGTTCTGTCCCAGGGGCACGTGGGCTCAGCAGCAGGGTGGCCCTGCACCCTCCCGCACCCCGTCCCACCCCCGGACCATGTAGGGCACCGGCTGCTTCTAGCCCAGAGTTTATAGGAAGAGGAAAACCTGTCCCTGCGCAGAGGAGGAAACCCAACAGCCCAGATGCATACAGAGCCACGCTGATAGCCTTTTAATATTTTTTCATTTTTTTTTTCCCTCCTCTCTGTAAACAGAGGAGTTGCACGAGCGGTGTCAGGCACGGCCCAACCCACGTCGTGGCGAGCAGTGGGGCCGGCGGGAGGCTGCGGCGGTGCCCTGGTGCAGACATGGGGCAGAAATGCATGGAGAAGTTGTCCTCCTTCCTCTTCGAGTATGACACCCCCAGGATGGTGCTGGTGAGGAACAAGAAGGTAGGACTGACCTTCCGGCTGATCCAGCTCATCGTCCTGGCGTACATCATTGGGTAAGGCTCCCTTGGTGCCTGCTTTCCCCCCAGTTAATGCTTTTCCACCGGGTTAAAGAGCAACGGAGATGAAGGGGCTCATATATCCCCTATATCCCAATGCAGGGGGGTTATAGCTGATGACATCGCATCCCCTCAGCCATGGCCACTCCCATGCTGCCCAGTGTCCCACCATGGGTCTTCCAGACAGCCGCCTGCTCCCCTCGTCCTCCCCAGAAGCGGTTGTGCAGGCGGGCTGGAGGCTCATCCCTGCCTGGCCCCGCTCTGTGTGCCGGGGCCCCGTTTCCTCCCTGAGTCACATCCAAATCCCACTCAGGATGCTGGATGGTGGCCTGAGAATCTGTTGTTATTTTTATTTTCATTTATATTAACTAAGAGGCAGCTGGGGCCAGCGTGGTGATTTGTGAGACCCAAGCGGCTCGAGACAGGACCATAAATCTCCCCATCCACCGCCCCACTGGGGAGGCAGGGCCAGCCCAGCAGCTGGGGCTGGGATGGAGCGTTGCTCCAAATCCCTGGTTTGCTTTGCTTGTAGGAGGCAGCCCTGAGAGCAGCCACCGTGCAAGAGCAACTGCTTTAAAAAGGCAGCGAGTGGAGCAGGCGGGCTCGGAGCCGTGCGAGGATGTGTGTCCTTGGGTGCCCTGGGACTGCTGCTCCTGCCGCAGCGATTTGGCCCCTGTCCCCTTGGTGTGGGACAATGTGCTGTGCTATGGGATGAGATGGTTGATAAAAATGTTTGCTGTGCCCCCATGGCTGCTGCGGGCTCAGCCCTTGAAAGGGAGACCGGCATCCCACCAGGAAGGGCCCCAAGGCAGGAGGTTTGCAGGGTGAGGGGGTATCTGGCCATGAATTGGAAAAAAAGGTATTTGGGGAGCACAGGGTGCCTAGTGCAGCCCAAAGGAGAGGCAGGAGCTCCCTGGGCTCAGTGCGAGTGAGTAGCTGCGGGGAGCAGCAGTTCCCATCCCAGCTTTTAGCACAGATCCCCTAGAAAGGGGGAAAGCTTCCCAGGAGGTCACCATGGGACCCCCACATCACTCCCACCCTGCTCACCAGTGCTTTGGCTCACAAGGTTAAGCCTCATCTCAAACTGCTTTCAAGCCAAGGTCTCAAGGATGCTTTGCTGCAAAGGGTTTTGCACTGGCCCAGACTGGTGTTACTGGGAGCAGCGCTGGCTCCCCTAAAGGCTGAGCCCATGAAACCCCCAGGCTGCAGCAAACCCAGCAGGGGCAGCTGCTCCTGCGGATGGGGAACTGGCAGAGACGGTTGCTCAGAGTGGGACTTCCTAAGGAAACATGGCTTAAGCAACCCAGCTAAAATAGGGCTGGGAGGGAGCAAAAAGAGACCCAGCTTGAGGGGGGGACAGCCAGGGGCAGAGGGAAGGAGGTTGGCATATGAAGTTGCTGTAATTCTTACTATTTTGCTGCCTTGGTGGGGTCAGGCTCTGTTAGCAAGGGGCTGCCTGTGAGTGTAGCTGCCCATAGTCCCACGGGCCACGGGCATCCCCTCGTGCCTGCAGCACTGCCGCTCGCTGCAGGGAGCCACGATGCTTGAGATTTTCTCTTCTTTGAGAGCAAGTTTGGCAGGCAGGTATTTATTTATTTACAGATACCCCAGCTTTGGTCCCCCTGGGCAGCAGGTGTGGGATGCTCGTGGGGATGCGTGCCGACGCATGACTGCGCTGGAGGGATGCGTGGCATTGCCAGCAGTGCAGAGGAGGGATGTGGGGCTGACCCTGCCGGCACCCGGCGTTACCCTTGGGGAGCAGCTCTTCGTTCTGCTGATACGCTGAGATAAGGCGGTATCGCTGCTGGCCAGGCGATGCCGAGCACTCCCCAGCTGGACATCGCTCTCTGGCTTTTGTTTCCTCAAAACCTTGCATGCGAGGAGGCTGTAGGCTGAGCCGTGGGCTGGGACTGACAGGGGAAGAGGGCTTGGTGACTCTGCCACAGCAGGGAGTGACACCAGGGGACTTTTACCACCTGGCCAGTGCTGGATGCAGCATTTACAGCTTGATGGGGAAGTGGTGCCTTGTTTGCTGTGACCACAGCTCAGTGGCAGGGTAAGGGCCTCATCCTGCCCTGCCGTGGGGAGGCTGTGTCACAGCGGGGTGCCCAGCCCTGTGTGTCCGCAGTCACCTCTGCCAGGGAGGGTTAAGGTGGCAGCGGCAGATTTAGGGAAACACTCTACCATGGTGCTGCCCAGCTCACAGCCTCCTGCAGCCCCAAGGCCATCAGGGAAGATGCCCAGTGTAACCAGTGCAACCCAGTATGTCCCTCTGCACTGGAGGAGGAGCTTGGAGCTGAGTGTCCCAGCAGGGGTGGTGGCAGTGCTGCATTTCTGCTCCCATCCCCAGGTACTGCGGCAGATGCCATCCCCTGTCCCGGGATGCCAATGGGGCTGCAAACCAAAAAAGCACCGTCCCCAAGAGGTCCCCATAAGGTCTGGAACCCATGGGGCAGACCTGCAGGCAGCACCTGGGGTTCCCTCATTTTCCGCCATGCCCACCAGTCGGGTGCCCAAAGACAGGCTGACACGCCAGGCTGGTGTCCCCGGACGTCCCGCAGGCAGCTCACTGCCTCTGTCGCGGCCAGCGGGGCCTGTGCTGCGGCAGCGGGGACAAAAACCAGATCGCTCCTTTTTTAGCACTGGGAACGCTCCACGCAGCTGGGAGCGCTACACAAAATGGTTGCTCACCCATGTTTATAGTCTCCCAGAGTCAGAGTTAATCCAGCGTCAGCTTGTTTATGCCATAGATTAAATAGTGTCAGGAGCCGGCGCTAATGGCTGCACGATGGGCTGGGAAACACAGGGAGAGCCCCGTGCCAGCCACAGCAGTTGTCCCCAGCCCTGCACCAGGGCCATGGCTCTGCAGTTCTCTTTGCTGGATGGGGAATGGTGGCCCTGGACATGAGCCATGTCCAGACTTACCCCGTCTCAGCTCTGGAGGCACTGATTTTTGGAGAGTGCCTATGAAGTGGATTGGTAGGGTGCAGATGGGTTGCCAAGCCCAGCAAGCTGCAAACTCGCTGTACGCTTTAACCCTAAGTGGCTGATGGCCACCCTGCTCCACCTGCCTTCACATACCCTCAGCCACACAACGTGTCCCAGTCCCCAAAATAAATCATCCCACCGTGGCAGTCAGGTCCAGGAGCTACTGCATGCCTGGGGCAAAGGGTGGGAGAGCTCAGCTGGAGGAAATATGGCAAATAAACCCCCAGGTGAGACTTGGTAGAAGAAGCCCTGGTCCACAGTGCTGTGCTGGGACTCAGGGCTCCTGTGGATGAGCGCTGGCGGCCATGCTCACCCCACCGTCTTTCCCCATCCAGGTGGGTCTTCCTCTACGAGAAGGGCTACCAGTCTCAGGACAGCATCGTCAGCTCGGTCTCGGTGAAGCTGAAAGGCCTGACGCTGACCAATGAGAGCGTCATAGGCCCTCATATCTGGGATGTGGTGGATTATGTTTTCCCACCCCAGGTAAGGAGGCAGAGCGGGTGAGTTTGGGGGTGTTGCTTTTGTCTTGACCACTGCTTTTACCCATGCGCTGGGCTCCTTGGCTTTCCATGGGGCTAACCATGACACGGTGTCCCTGTGATGGAAAGCAGGTTGCTCCTGCCACAAACCTCTGCCCACACCTCACTCCTGGGGAGCCTTTGGTGCTTGGAACCCACTGTGGTAGATGGGGCATGTTTGAGGCTGCCTCCAAAAGGATCAAGGCTCCTCTGGTGCCTCCAGACGAGCATCTCAGGCAACGGGGGGGGGTCATCCGGTGTCCCTGGGGCTGGTGGCACTGCAACTCCCCAGGGCCACCACCAGCTCCCCGAGCTGCGGTGGAGGAGGGTGGAGAACCCAAAATTAGGGAGAAAGATGCTGTCTACCTGGACGTGCCCTGGTGGTTTGGGTGCCCTACCCCTTGCCCCAGGGAGAGGCTTCTTGCAGAGGCTCCATCAGAAAATGCTGTGCCAGGTGTGAGCTCGTTGGCTGTGTCTGTGCAGGGGGACAGCTCGTTCGTGGTGATGACCAACTTCATTGTCACCCCTGGACAGAAACAAGGAACCTGCCCGGAGGTAAATGCACTGGCTTCCTTCAGCAGTCCCAGCTTCTATAATTTAGGGGGGTTGTGTGGTGGCACTGGGGAAGTTTTCCTGACACTGAAGGGTTTGGTGAAAGCCTGAGCCTGGCCTCATATTATTGTTCCTGACTTGTGAGTGCTATATGAAGGCTTTTATTCTGCTGAAAACCGGCCAGCATCCACTTCAATTTTCTTCTTTTTGAGATGATCAAGCAGAGCAGGCTCGAGGCTTGAACAAAAGCATCTGCCTGGAGTTTAAAAAAAAGAAATCTCCCTTTTTTCCTGCTTAATCTGGACATCCTTGGTTGGGAAGTGGTGTACGGACAAGGCTCTGGCTGTAGCCGAGTGGCATTTCCCCTGTGCAATGGGGTAGGAGGGACAGAGGGAGCGCAGCCACCGCATGTGGTGCTGAGAGGTGGCCGCCTGCTTTCTCCAAACAGCTGCCAGATGCCGGGCTCTGCTCGCAGGACAGCGACTGCAGCAAAGGGAAATACAGCCGCCAGGGACAAGGTACGGCATGGGGCCCCGAGGCTCCGGCACCGGCGTTTCTGGTGAGACACGCTGAGCACAGCGTGCTCCGGTGAAGCCGCAGGGTTGGGGTGTCTGGCAGGGGGATCTGCTTTGGACAACCAGCTGATGGGGTTTGGGAAAAGCCTCTGACCTCCCAGGTGAGGGTCCCACCTGGGCGGGTCCTGCTTTCCTCTTCCAAAAGAAATCTGAGCTGTAAAAAGCCCTCCCAACAAGAGATTGATCAATACTAAAACATTTTCCCCAAACTGCTGTCTTTCCAATGGCTGAGGTTAGAAAGGTGTGTTTTCTGAGGTGTGTCTTAGCAAGAAAAATGCCCAGTTGCTCCCCTATACAATAGTGCAAGAGAAGCCACTGCCCCAAGCAGAGAGGCCACAATTAATTACCCTTTTTATAAAGGGGCACCAAAGCCCTGAGCATTTTGTGCCTTGGATGTCTGTGGCAGGGCTGAAACTCCAACCAGATGCCATACATCCCCGTGTGGGGCTGGGATCTCCCATTGCATGGGGGTGTGAGCAGCCGTCTCTCTTCCCCACAGGGCTCATGACGGGCAAGTGTATACATTTCAACAGCTCTGTGAAGACATGTGAGATCTTTGGCTGGTGCCCCGTTGAAGTTGATGACCATGTTCCCAAGTAAGCAATGATGTCATTGCTCCCTTTTCCACCCCAGTCCTGCCCCAGCTGTACCAGCAGCACTCGGTGTAGGGCAGAGCAAGCCGGGGCTCTGTGGGTTGCTGCCAGGACAGCCTGGGTCGATGCAGACTCCACGGCTTTAGACGCTGCCTGGTGTCCCCAGGGGGGTTGTGCCTCTCCTGACATGGTTTGCTCCTCACCTTGCTGGTAGCTCACCCCATCTCTCCTGGGTGCTCCACGTATGGACCAGCAGCCCCCGTCTATCCTGTTTGCCTTCAGAGTAAAGTCAGGCTCTGACCATGAGATGTTCTCTACCTCCAGCCTCCATGGGCCACTGTGAAGCACCTCCTGGTAGCTGCAAAGTCTTGTTCCTCCTTGCCTCCCCTCCTCACAGGGGGGCTGCAGGGGCAGCTGTGGGTTTGCCAAGGAACCCAGGGAAGCACCCAGGGCCCTTGACCTCTCCTCCAGCCACCTCGCTGTGCTTTTGGGGTTTCTTAACTGAAATGCCAGCACCTAACTCCATCTCTGTCCTCCAACAAGTGCTTCCCTCCTTCCTTGGGGCTTTTCTGAACCTTGTTGGGATCTTTCACTTAGAAAGGGCAGGGGTGAGATCATCAGTTTTCCTGGGTCCTGCTTGTCCCAGTTCGGATGAATCTCCACCAAATGGGGCTTTCTCTAGAGGCTGGAGAGCCGAGTGATGGGCACATGCCAACACTTGTGTTTTTCAGCCCTGCCCTGTTGTCAGAAGCAGAGAAGTTCACCTTGTTCATCAAGAACAGCATCACCTTCCCCAAATTCAAGGTGTCCAGGTAAGAGGAGGTTTGGGTGGACAGCTTCTGCTTGGTTCACCCAGCTGTGTCCCTAAGGGGAAACCATGGCTGTAGCTGGACGCTTGATAGAGAGGACGCTGCCCCTCACCAGCAAGCCCAGACCTACTCTAACTGCCACGCCGATCACCAGGCTGGCTGATACGAGCTGAGACATCTCCCTCCCAAATCTGTCCCACCTCAGCTGGTAGCTGTGGTTACAGGAAAGAAGGTTTCTGGAATTAATGTGCCCTGAGTTACCCTCATATAAATCACACTACAATAAAGTTTCTCTGATTTTTCTTTTTTTTTTTTCTCCCTTTTCCTCCTTGAAGATAACATTAAAATACTAAATGCCTCAGACAGGGGTGAGCAGCCAGGACGAGCTTGCTGCCCCAACATGAGCAGAGGCCTCTCTTACTGTCATGATTCCCACTTTTTTCTGCAGCGGGTTGTTAGGGTCTCTCCCTTCCCGGCAGTGCTGGAAACGGTGCCGCCAGCTGAAGGCACACACGTAAGAGGATCTGTGGTGACACTGGTTATATATCTGATTTGGAACAAATTAACAGAAGCTATTTGTTCTGAAGATGGTGGATTCCTTTCTCTAAGCTGATTGTGTCCCTGCGCCGCAGCCAAGGTTAAATGCCCCAGCAGCCAGCACGCTTGGCAAAGTCTCAAGCTGGCCTTGAGCTGCACCCCGAGAGGTGGTGGGGAGAGGGGATCCCCTGCCAGCAGCAAGGAGAGGCAGCAACCTGAGTGAGGGTGGGCAGGAGGGGGGATGTGATGATCCCAGCGGGTCCTGGGAGGTGAGGGCAGCCAGGCTGGCTGCTGTTGCAGGGGCTGAGCCGGGGCTGGCTGGGGTCATGGGGAAACTTCCTGCCTTTCATCGCTGCTGCTAATTAACTGCTGAGCATAAACGATGGGACAGGGTTGAGCAAGGCACAAGGCTTGCTTACAAAACCATCTGGGTCAGGGAGACTTCACAGAAGGACTATTTTTAGGCAAAAGAGCAGAGCAATGTGGAAGGCAGGATGTTGTCCTTCCCTTCTTACACTTTCTGGAGGAAATGGCAAAATCCAGCTAAATGTAAAAGCTGTGGGATATGCTTTCCAGGAGCTGTCCTAGATGAAAACTGTTGGTGCATGGAGCATTGCCTGGCAGAACCCATGGACGAGCTGATATGTGAATGGGAGAGGCAGCTGGAAGGGATGGTGGAGGCCACAGGAGGGTTTGTAAAGCTGAGGAATGAGAGAGGAGGTTGCTAGAAGAGGTGAGGACAGGCAGAGGTGTGCTGAAGAAATGGGTGTGGGCAGCAGGCAAAGCAGCAAACCCAAAGCAGAGGTGGAGACCATTTGCAGGATAGAAAATGTCAGAGAGGCTTCCCCTGCAAGAGGAGGTTCAGGGTGCAGGAGTCGCTGATGGGGTGGGAGAAACCAGGCAGGGCTGGAGGGAAGGGCCCCCTCTCCATGTGCGGAGTCTGTTGAGCATGTGGGGGAGGAGGCTGAATCATAGAATTGTTTAGGTTGGAAAAGACCTCCAAGACCATCAAGTCCAACAGTTAACCTAGCTCTGCCAAGTCCACCACTAAACCCTGTCCCTAAGCACACTGTCTGCCCAGCTTTTACCCCATACCTCCAGGTATGGGGACTCAACCCCTTCCCTGGGCAGCCTGTTCTGATGCTTGAGAACCCTTTCAGTGAAGAAATTTTTCCTAATGTCCAACCTAAACCTCCCCTGGCACAACTTCAGGCCATTTCCTCTCATCCTATCACCCGTTACCTGGGAGGAGAGACCAACCCCCACCTCACTGCACCCTCCTTTCAGGTGGTTGTAGAGAGCAATAAGGTCTGAGCTTTGAAGTTACCTGGCTTTGAGCAACAGGTTGGACCAGGGACTTCCAGAGGTCCTTTCCCACCCTAATTATTGGGCTATTCAGACTCTTTCCTGCTCTCTTTTGCTTCACAGGCGCAACTTGGTTGAGAGCGTTACCAAGCAGTACCTGAAGAAATGCACCTATCACAAAGTCACTGATTCCTTATGCCCTGTGTTTGACCTGGGATACATCGTGAAGGAATCGGGTCAGAATTTTACCTTCCTGGCTGTTAAGGTACTTCAATTTCCAATGATGTTTCTTGCTGACATGGGGAGGGGGACACCAACAGAGCAATCATCCCCAAGCTGTTGAGATGCAAGGGATCTGTTTTCCCAAGGACTCACAAGGCAGTGTCAGAATTAACTCTTAAAGATTATGAATCTCCTTGGGCATGGCCTAATATTTAAGTCTTTCTTGGAAACTCCCCTCTAAGATTGATGAGATGATGGCAATAAATCCAGGGTTCAGTTTGTTTTAATTTGTGCAATGAATGACTAGAGCTGCGCGGCCAAATCCCACCCAATTATGCTCGGAAGCCTGAGCTGGATGGTCAAACGCCGGTCAATGCAAACTGCAGCCTCTCCCCAGGCTCAGAAATGCAGCTTTGCCCAATGCTTCTCAGGGTGCTACGCAAACGTATCTGCTATTTCTGCACTGCCAGAGCCTTAAGCTAACTTTGCCAGGCATTAAATAAAAGCAGAGGCTTGCATATATCAAAAGTGCAAAAGAACAAGCCTCTGGGGCACAGCTAGTTGCAACCTAGACCAAGCTCAGGAGGGACTGCTTCATTTCCTAGCAGAAAAACCTTCTCTTAGAGCAACAGGTTGGACCAGGGACTTCCAGAGGTCCTTTCCCATCCTAATTATTGGGTAATTCAGACTCTTCCCCGCTCTCTTTTCCTTCACAGGCGCAACTCCTCTTAGAGGAGGTTTTCTCCCAATTTTCATGGGTTCATTTCACGCTACAACCTTGTTAAATTGCCTTTGATTTTCCCAGTGATATTAATGGTTTGATGGCAGGGCGAAGCCATAGGGCAAGGCAAATCTGGGTAAAATCGGGCAAGGAAAGACTATGCCACTAGGACCCAGAGGGATCTGCAGTGGGCACTGTTTCTCAGGACCATGCTTTGGGCATGGAATGCTGACCAGGAACAAGAGGGCATGAATTTCGTTGTGTATCCAGCATTTTAGGCAGAGGCGAGCACCTCTGCATAGGGTGATGTATAGGGCACGAAGCTGAGGCTCCCCAGGAGGGCTGAGACAGCAGTGGGGTCCGTGCACCCTGGAGAGCCAGGGCACCTTGTAGTGTTAAGAAAGGCCACATATGAGGAGAGGAGGATTTTCTGCATGCGGGCTAGGTCTGAGGAGGTTGGGCTGAGCAGGGAAACCTCATGACTCCTCTCTCGGCTGCAGGGTGGAGTGGTGGGTATCACCATAGACTGGAACTGTGACCTCGACTGGCCCATCCGGTACTGCAAACCCGTTTACCAGTTCCATGGCCTTTACAATGATGACAGTAACGTTTCACCAGGCTTCAACTTCAGGTAAGAAGACCCTCTTAATTCTCCAGGCAGAATTCAGAGGTGACATCTTTTGGGATCCCACAGCACTCAAGGGATGGTGGAAGATCAGGGACCATTCTCCAAAATACTCACTACCTTTGCAGTGCCAGACAGCAGTGCTCTCTTTAGAATGGCATGAGAAAAGTGATAACCCATCCCTTGGCCTCCAAATTACCCCATTGCCTTTCCCTGTACACCTCCTCACCCTTGCAGACTCTCCTGATAAGCTGAGCTCTTGGGACGCCCCTTGAAGGACTGCAGATGGTGCAAGGTCATCTCATGTGCTCCCACACTTCAGAGCATTCAGCCACAGCACAACATTTAGGCATGAGCTGCTGCTCTGTGTGAGGCTGCCACTAGTGCTGCACTAATATCTGCTGTCATGTAACACTTGGGGTCACCAAGTATCAGCACAAGCAGGAGCTTTAGCTCCAACTTGCAGGCAGGGAAACTGAGGCACAGAGGGGAGAGGTGCCAACAGCCTAGCTCCTTCAGGGCTATTAAAGAGGGGGCCAGGACCAGGTCTGTGACAGTGCATCCCCAGACCCCTGTCCTGCTCCCACCAGGATCCCAACGCTGTTGGGTTGCAAGGAGCTGTTAGACACCCTGGCGGGCCATTAATGCTTGCCATCCAATCGGACAGATATGCCAAATACTACAAAGAAGATGGGATGGACAAGAGGACGCTCTACAAGGTGTTTGGGATCCGGTTCGACATTTTGGTGAATGGCAAGGTAAGGGTGGCCAGGTGCTGGGTTCGCCCCTGGCTCCCCGACACAGCAGTGCCATGTCCTCGGGCAGGCACCAGCACTGTAACACAGAACCGGGGTCTCATGGGGCCAGGAAAACCAATGCAAGTGGTTTCCTTGGATCAGTGGTTTTGTCCCAAAGAACATCACAATGGGCTGGGGGGGGGGTAGGGTGGACTGTGGAAAGTCAAAACCTTTCAGATATTTCCAAAAGCTGAACACTTGCATTTTTCTATTTTGTCTTTTTCTTCCCACTGGGAGAGAAGGCTTTCCTTGTTGTGTTCCCACTGGAATATTTAAAGGGTATACTATCTTTATTTATTTATTTATTTATTTTAAATACAAGAAGCAAACAATTTCAATTTCTGTCAGCCTAAAACAAATCTACCATATTTTTCTGTTTGACCAATAAGCTTATTTTCTCTCTGTGTTGTGGTTGTGGTTTGGGTTGCTACAAGACTCTTTAGCTGAGCCCTACCTACAGCTGTGTCACCATTTCTTTTTTCCCGGGGGGGTTGTAACATGTCAGCTCTTTGATTTTATTCAGGCGGGCAAATTTGACATCATCCCAACCATGACCACAATCGGCTCCGGAATTGGTATTTTTGGAGTGGTAAGTTCAGATATTTCCAGCCTCTATACAGAGGCTTGCCTTGCAGGCATCTCCTTGCCTGTGACATCCATGGGAGGTGTCCCTGAGCAGCAGTAAAATACTCAGGCAACAGGGGATGGGCAAAAGGGGGAAAAGAAGTGCTCTCCTGTCTCGCTAGCTCAGTAAAATAGGTTCCTGCTGCCCACCAGCTGATGTGAATTCTGCTAGCAGGAGCTGCTGCCCTGCCAAGCGAGGGGAAGCAGGCTTTCATGGCAGTGCCATGTCTTGGTATCTTAGTGGTTTCAAGTTAGAGCCGGTATTGAGGGGATTTTGGAGGTGATGGGCAGTATTTCATGCGCAACAGAAAACCTATATCCTATTTGGTTATGGTCATTAAAGACTTTGGCATGACCCAAAGGGTGTTGTGCTCTGCATATACCTAAAGTGGAATCACTTCAATTGCCCAATATTGACTCAGCACACTTCGCTTCGGGGGCTGTACATGCTTCATCAGCTTCCATGTCTGCATTGAAGCAGAAGGGACCCTAATCTGTGGGGCAAACTGGAACAAGCTGGAAGTACAAGGCACAGGTGAGCTGGGAGGGTAGCCCCAACCCTAACTGCAACTTTGATTTAAGGCCTCCGTCCTCTGCGACCTGCTTCTGCTGCATTTTCTCCAAGGACGGGACTATTACAAGCAGAAGAAATTCAAATATGCAGAACCGGAGCCTGTAAGTAATAATGCGTCCCTCCCCTGCAGAGGCTCTTGAGCGTGTGAGCACGGATGTGTGCATGGGTGAGATGCTGTAACAGAAACAACATTTATAGGATATATTGAGGAGCAACCAGGCACCTTCCTGAGCTAGTGGGAATCCTGAGCCCTTGGGACTGTTAGAGGTTGGAATCTATGAATCTCCTCCAAAATTATAGAGATCTTCTGTGTGACTCACTATTAATAGCTTTATTGCCTCCCTTTATCCCCGGATACTCCAGTATCTGTTGACACTTGCATTGCCTTAAGGGAAGCGGAGACAGACCAATGCTTTAGCAAACTGGAAAATGTCCCTTTTTATGCTTTCTGAGAACATCTCCATGACTGTGGGATGTTTTGTGGCCTTTCATAACATGTGAGAACAGCTCCCTTCAAATTCATTTGAAATTACCCTTATACGTTGAGGGTTGCAAGTTTCTGTTCAACCATGTTTTTCCCTGGCATTAGAAAGGGTCAGGTCTGTAAAAGAATGATCGTTTTGTCTCATTTAACCCCCAGTCAAAGTCGCATAAGAAAGAAAAGGAGCTGGACAACACGCAGTGAGAGGTGAGTGGTGTTTCCCCAGCCCTGCTAGCATGCAGCTGGCAGGGGTGAGGGCTATGGGTCTTGGGACTATCCTAAGGCATCCAGGAGGGCAGCAGGGCTCCAGGGAGGCATGGAGGAGATCTGAGCTGTGGGATGTAATGTCCCACCTGGGGTTGGCGTTTCCGAGGGCAGGCAGGCTCACAGGGCAGCACTGGGTGCAGGATGTGGGACTGGCATTGCATCTTCGATGGCAGCATTGCTTGGAGAGGGGAAGTGGGGGGCAAGACACCAGAAATCACTGTGAACATCTCTCTCTTTGCAGAATCCACCCTGACCAGCAAACCTGCACCCTCCTCCTCTTCCTCTCCTAAAACATGGTTGTCATCCCCTGTCACCAGCCCCAAGGCCAGCAGAAGCAGTGTCCAACACAGGCTCGTCCAGGGCAGGGTCCGGCTGGCCGTGTGCTCTGCCTCTGGTGGGACACGCTGCGATGCTGTGGGTGGGTTAAACTCAGGTTGGGTGTCAGGGAGCCTCTAAGGCACCCTCAGGGCCCTCCACCAGACCTGCTGCAGGGCACCGGGGTCTGTCACCTTTGCAGGCACTTCCAAAGGGATCCCACTGCACCGTGCCTGGTGTGCCAGAGCTGTGCCAGGGCACCCTGCAGCCCCTGGGGAGAGCATCGCTGCCTCTGCTTCCCCAGCGGCACCCTTGGACAGCTCCAAAGTGAGGAGATGGGGAGGGAAGGAGAGCTGGCAAAACCCATGCCCAGTCCCTCAGCATGAGAGAAAAATGGTTATTTTGTAAGAATGTATTTTATTGAAAAAAAGAAAAATAAACCTTTAGTTTTTCTACTACATCCCTTTGCAGTGCCCATGCTTGCCCCAAGGCACGGGGTACATGGTGCTTTTCGGCACCAGGAGGTTTGTGAATGCAAAGCAATCCTGTAAATCAGTCTGGAGCACGGGGCCTCTGCGATGGGCTCAGTGCAGGCTCCCCCGGGTTCTGCCTTCCTGTGCAGGGCCCCTGGGCCTGCAGCCACGAGCAGGGGTTGTTATCAGGGTTGTCACTTGGGTTTCCTCCTCAGACAGGCTGGCTGGCGGAGAGCGCTGGCACACTGCCAGCCATCAAGAACAGCCGCCCTGTGCCAGCTCTGTCTCCTGCTGCCCACACTGGTCAGCATTAGCTGATCAGAACCGACCTTGGCGGTAGCCTCACAAACCAGCTTTTTGCATCCAGGAACAAAACTTCCCCTCTCTGCTAGAAGATTTGCACTACTCAGCGTGTGCAGTTGGATGTCATGAGCTACGCCCAAGCCCCACATCACTATGAGCAGCCCCTGCCCTGTGCTGCTGGCTCTGTTCGCTTCTCCAGGATACATCAGCACAGACTTTCTGCACAGTCTCACTCTGAATGTCATTTTGCACCCCCTGAAGGAAATTTTGACTTGGTCACTTCAGAACTGGATGCCAGCTGCCGTGGGAAAGTCAGTAAAGAAGCTATAGGTATTGCTCTGCCTGTGGTTGCAACGCCGCTGACTGTGGTGGGCAGCATGAGCCTGCAGGACAGACACGCCACGCTGGGCTTGTAGGGACACAGCCGCGTGTGCCGCAAACGGTTGCAGGTGATGTTTGGCCATAAGGTCAACAAACATTTCAACCCATACATCCCCAGTGGGGAGATTATTTGCTCTCAAAAGGATGCCTCAGCTTTCACAGGCAAGGGTGGGGTTTTTTTTAAGATTATCCATTTGGCTCCCTTTCACCCTTTCTCACGATGCCGGCCCATGTAAGAGAGGTGCCAGGTGCTTGTATTAAAGGTGCAGAGGTGAGGGTAAGGGAAAGGTCTCTGGTCTCTGGAGCAGTTAGTGCTTTGTTAGCCGGTGTGGAGGGCACGGGGCTGGTGGCATCCCCACGCATCCAGTGCTCGTGGGGGCACAGCACTGCATGGTCGCTGTCTTAGTGCGACGGAGCAGCTCTCCAGCAAGCTGCAACCAGCAGAGGGGACTGGAAGACCATTTCATACAGACATGCATGGGGAAAATTCAGTTGCCAAAGATTAGCGGCAGTGAAGCGAGTGTGCAGGTAACCTTTCTCACCCACTTAAACCCGGCCAATCTCCAGTCATAACTTAAAATAAGGCTGCAGACAGAACAGGGGGTTGTTTCTGCCTGCTTAATCTTTCAAGATGCTTGTAATGCAAAGCCCCTATTCTTTCCTACGAAGTATTAAAAAGCAGAATAGGAAATTAGGAAAAATGCTACTTGTAAATGATCCCCTGCCGTTGCTATTCAAAACCTCTGAGCTGGGATCCCTAAAAGTCCCAAGACTGCTTTAAAAATTGTGGGAGTGTTTATTTTTATCTCCTTGCTTGCTTTTTAAAATACACAGTCTTTGGGGATCCTTTTCTTTGCTTTTCACTCACCAACTGTCTCTGCAATCAGCAGAATGAGATATTGTAATTTTAATTCTTTCACCCAAACAAGCTCCTTCTCTATGAGAGGCCCCCTGGGGACGGCGGCTTTCAGGTGGGTACCATGCAGAGCAATAGCTGGCTGGAGAAAACTGAGCAAGTGTCTAATTTTAATATACACTGGTCCCCTTTGCGGTATGAAAAGGCAGGGAAAGCCCGTGGCAATTGTTTTGGTCCCCCCTTTTGGCAGGGAGGCTGGAGCTGGTGCTCAGGGGTGGGAGAGCGAGGAGGAAGGGCTGACCAGTTCAGCTCCTCACACTTCAGTGCAAGTCCCAGTGGAGAGATGTGGGTGACCAGCAGCACCATCCTCCTCCTCTCTTGGTTTGACCTTGTCTTGCTCTTAGGGTCAGGGAAGAATTTCCTGTGCTTGGTATCTGTCATGGCGGAAAGCAGCTGTATTTGAAGCTGTAAAAAGTGGGGCCAGCGTATCCTGCTGCTCTCTGACCTCTGGGCAGTAAGCTGAAAGAAACCCAAAGGGATTTGGTCATCGTGCAAAGACCCCTTCAACAACAGTTTGCTGTGTTGCATACTGTTTATGCCGTGGCAATTGAGAGTTGGGGTTTGTTTTTTTAAAACTCCTTAGAATCTTAGAATCATAGGATTGTTTATGTTGGAAAAGACCTTTAAGATCAAGTCCAACTATTAACCTAACCCTGCCATCTCACCACTAAACCATGTCCCTGAGCACCTCATCTGCCCGGCTTTTAAATACCTCCAGGGATGGGGACTCGACCCCTTCCCTGGGCAGCCCCTTCCAGTGCTTGACAACCCTTTTGGTGAAGAAATTTTTCCTAATGTCCAATCTAAACCTCTCCTGGTGCAACTTGAAGCCATTTCTTCTCATCCTGTCACTTGTTACCTGGGAGAAGGGACTGACCCCCACCTCACTACAACCTCTTTTCACACTGTTTCCTTGTTTAACTGTGTTTTGCTTTTTACATGGTTATTTACCTAATAGAAAAGTACTAATAGAAAAGGAACCTTCAGCAAATCAAACACTGCCTCCAGTCCTTTCAGCCAGAAAGCACACAAGAAAAAATATATATTCTCCAGCTAATCCCTAATCATTACAAACAGCACTAACAAGCCCTCGTGTGTGGTGTTGTCAGTATAGTGCTGTAGGGGTCTGACAGAGGACGCTTGTCTGCTCATCAGTGTCAGATGAAGAGAACAAGCCAGTAGCGCAGTGTTACTATTCCCATTTTACAGAAACCGAGACACAAGCAAATAATTTGTGAATGTCTATGCAAATGTGGTGATTCTGCCTCTGAACAGTTATTATTATCTGTGAAGTTTCCCAGGTTGGACTTGGTACAAATATATCATTTCATCCCCTCAGGTGTGGTTACTCTGAAAGAAATCAAGTGGCACAGATATTCCAGAAGAGCAATTGCAGAAAAACTTATTCTGCAGTAATTATGCTGGTTAGTGATGCTGCACAGATGAGGAATTATATTTCAACCTCTGCAGAGCTGGCAACATTTAATCATTATGTTTGTGCACAATTCCCAGCACAATAAGGTCCTGATTTCCACCTGGTGCTTCCAGACACTGTAACAATGCAAATTAAAAATGAATGACACTACAGAAAAGGAGAGCTCCTTCCCTGTGCAATCTCTCCTATCTCTCAGTCCACTCATTCTTTCTCTGGCACAGCAGACTCCTTTTTATTTTTAACCCAGTCCTCCACTTAGGACATTATTGGATTTTTCCCTAAAAAGGCACCTGCCTTTCTGATGACACTAATTCCCTTTTTTTGATGTGGGAGCATGGTTTCAGCTGGATAAATCCTCTGGCTGACACACAGTGAAGGACTGGCAGGAACATTTATGTCCTCCCAGCTCTAAAGGATGCTTTGATTTCCTTCTGTCCCAAAGGCATGCATTCTCAGGCCAGGTTGTGCGGGGTGGCGACAGGACCCTCTCTGCCATTACAGCCTCAAACACCTGTAGCTCTGCCTGTAGTCATACTCCTGGTGACAGTGAGGTTGTTACAGCTCGTTTTTGCTGCTGCCAGCTCTGTATTAATAATGCCGCACTATTTTCTTTTGCTTTCTTTGGTGAAGCGCTCTCTCCTTCTGTTACCTATTTTTAATTGCTTTATTGCCTTATTTTAGAAAGCGTAAAAGTCAAGTGTCCAAATGGATTCTGACTAGAGCAACAGCACAGTCAACCGATGGGCTCTTTCTCAGGGGTGAATCAGGATTGTTCCAGCTAACAGAGCTCTGCCTACCAGTACCAACCACGGATCCCTGCTCAGCTTTATGGCACCACAAAGTGATTTGGCCCAAGCTGTTCTTAAAAGAAGTGAAGGCTTCAACTTTTTTTTAATCCAAACATACTTGAGAAATGCCTGGGGAAATGTAAAGTCTCCCTCTCATGACTGTAACTCAAGGACAGGTTAAATAAACACCCTCCCAGTCCTTGCATCCAGAAAACAGGTGGGAAATAAGAGTTACCAACCAACTACCCCCAATCATTAGTGAAGAGAAATACAATGTCTTATTTTAACGTTGTTCTAGCCATCATGGTCTAAGCATCAGACGTTATTTGGGACTCTTTTTACAGTGGTCATTGCTGGTTTGCAGTGTAATCACCTGTGTATTACGAAAAGGGAAACTGAGGCATATGATTTGGGTTTTTTTTTTGTTTTCTGGAAGAAATAGCAGCTTGTGACTGAGGCTAGCTAACCAGGTTATGTCGTTAGGTCAAGTGCTAACAATCTTTGCCAGAGGCAACAGTTTCAAACCCTGATGTTGGTGCTAAAACTGTGCTTTGGACGTCACTGGTGATTTAAACTGCTTGACGCTAAAGGAGACAGGTCTTTAGGGGACAATCCTCAGCACTTTCCAAACAGTCAGCGTTTTCTAGGCATCTCAAAGCCAAATGTGACTCAGCCCAAATTAGTTCTGATACCCTTGAAAATACTTCTCAGCAGTAGTTATGGAAAGAGGAGAAGGAGGCTAAAAATTTTAGTCATTGCTCAGGAGAAGCTAAGTTGTCCCTGTATGAGCAAGGCCCTGCTTGACCAAATTGAACACCCCTGTGAAACAGGTCAATGTTTTACCTTATGTATGTTATGGTCCTTCAGAGTATCTTTTGCACCTTGCAGCCACAGGAGCACAGTCTATCTGTAGCCACAGCCACATTCCTGGGTCCTGGGCACTTATACCTGGACATCTGAGAAGGAGGTTGCTGGGGCTTTCACTGCTTTTGCTTTTGCTTTGCTTTGCTTTTTTGCTTTGCTTTTGCTCATGGGCATGTCTTACTTTTCCTGAGAGTCCACCATGGCTAACAGACAGCCCAGGAGCTCAGGCTGGTGGCTGATTGAGATGATATTTAATCAGTGATTGCAGATGAACAGTCTTGAGAGGGTATCTCGGTGGTCATTAGCTAATATCCAAGCTGCTGGAAGAAGGCAGCAACTTTGGAAGCATGAACTCGAGGTGATGAGGCTCTCTGCTGTGCTGTTACAATCATGGAATCATAGAATAGTTTAGGTTGGAAAAGACCTTTAAGATCATCAAGTCCAACTGTTAACCTAACACTGCCATCCCACCACTAAACCATGTCCCTAAGCACCTTGTCTGCCCGGCTTTTAAATACCCCCAGGGATAGGGACTCAACCACTTCCCTGGGCAGCCCATTCCAGTGATTGACAACCCTTTTGTTCAAAAAATTTTTCCTAATGTCCAGCCTAAACCTCCCCTGGCGCAACTTCAGGCCATTTCCCTTCGTCCTATCACCCGTTACCAGGGAGAAGATGCCGACCCCCACCTCACTACAGCCTCCTGTCAGGCAGTTGTAGAGGGCGATAAGGTCTCCCCTCAGCCTCCTCTTCTCCAGACCAAACAACTCCAGTTCCCTCAGCTGCTCCTTGTAAGACTTGTGCTCCAGACCCCTCACCAGCTTTGTTGCCCTTCTCTGGACATGCAAAGGAACCAGGGAACTGCTAGAGAAAGACCAGCCAAATCCCTGCTCCTAAATGCCCTGGGTTTTAGCCAAATGAAGCTACTCTGCCTTGGAGCAGAGACTGAACATGGGCTGGGAGAGGTCCCAGAAAACCTGGGCAGCGTGAGATGCTGGAAACCTTTTGTGCCAGGCTTTGGTGTTGAAAATAAACCCTAGAGTTTTCTTGCCTTCTTATTTCTATCAGAAAGGCTTTCTGCATGGAAAGAGAAATGAAAAAGTATTTCTAGCTGCTGGTGATTAATCCAAGGATGGAGAAACACTGTCCCAACTGTCCTCCTTCAGAAACCATGGGCTCTCGATGCATCATTTATTTTTGTTACCGTTTCTTTGCTCTGGCTGCTGCAGGAAGGAATTGTGTATACCTGAAGTGCAAAACTGGACCAAATAATAGTTAAAGACATGAAACCATGGAAACACTGTCAGAATTTACAAATAAAATATGTTGAAGGAGACTAACTGACAAATTGTCAGTAGTAAAAACTACTAGTGTTTAGTAGTAAAAATGTTTGCTCATCACTCTAAAATATGGCAGGCTCTGCCACCCTCCGCCGGTTCACATCACACCATGGTTCACCTTCTCTGCTCCAGTGTTTCCTCTTCACCGAGGATCTTCGCTGGATTTTCTCTCTGATGAGCTGAAAAACCAATCCTTTCTACCTTTCTAACAGGGACCATTTCACTGAATGTAACAGCTCTTTAATACTCAAGTTTAGAACCATACAAGTACTGGATTTTTAGCTTACTGGTTAAAGCAAAAACCGCTTTTTTGTTTGCTTGTTTTCTTCCTGTCAAAATAAATAAGGGGATGCTGTGGTCATATAACTGGATCCATTGTTTTGTTAGCCAATTTAAAGATTAATGGTAGGCAAATAAGGTCTCAAAGGTTTCAAGCAAAATTCAAAACATTTCAGTTCAAAGTATTTTTGACTGAAAACGTGCAAACAGAATGGACAAATACTTTAGGTGGAAGTGAAAGGGCATTGGCCCTGGATAAACCTGTTCATCCACAGAGAGCTGCTCAGCTGCCCGTCACCAACCAGGGTGACAAAGCACATTTCTGCAAGGAATGTAAGAAGCACGTGGTAAATCGCAGTGGGGTATGTCTGACTGTAGGACGCATACCCACAGAACGAGTAAGTGAAAAAGTTCATGGTTTTTGCAAGGTTTGCAAGACAACTCCCCTGTTTTAAAGATTAGTGTCTCTTAATTACATTTTGATACTTCTCTAAATGCAGTCACAACCTGAGCAAGGTTTTTTGGGGTGGGAAACAAAGTTGGTTATAAACCACAAGCTGCATTATTAATGAGTTGTTTTGAGATACGAAACCCACGGTAAGAAATCAATTTGTTTTCAAAGCAGAGGATTATTTGAGACCCACTGGAAGTAGGCGCAGGCATTTCTATCTGCTTGTTGTCACAGAGGGAAGGAGCAGCAGTCAGTAGTGGGTTGAGTCAGGATGTGGATTTAATCCAACTCTTGATCTCCGGCTAAAGCCAAGATCCCCGCAAGCGGGGTCACAGCAGAGCTCAGCGAGCCCAGCCGCAAGTCACTTGTCACAAAATCAACATCCTCACAAATCCCACGGGAAACACACTTCATGGCTGGGTGCGGGGCTGCAGTGGGAACCCCTCGACCCAGGGACATGGTCAACCATGATCCAAGGAGGTAAAAGAGAGTGGGGAAAAAATAAAAGCCAAAACATGAGTCATGAAACATAGAAGGCATGTGCTAGTAGGAATTTCTTGAGAGATGGCAGTGGAATTAGTTGATGTGCAGTGTTCCTCCCCGTTGCCCTAAGACTTAGAAAACGCTTGTGCACATGGTTGGGGTTGACTGTTAATTATCTAGAGACAGAGCCTGGATGAGGGGACACACGGCCACATGGAGTGCGAGCGGGTGCCCCTGTGCCAGCACCCCGCAGGACAAGGCCACTGCCGCCTCCTTGGTGCCGGGGAGTACATGGGCATGGCCCTTTGTCAGCAGGAAAACTGCCCGCACCCACGGCCCAACTGCCCACAACCCAGGGAGCACCACCCACCTTTCTCCCTGTCCCCACACGGAATCCCTTACACCCCATCCACACAGCCCATCCCCATGCTGTCCCCCACCACCCATGCTTCACACCCCATCCCTCAGCCTGCAACACGCACCCAGGACTCTGCTCCCTGATCCGCCAGAACCACTTTGTCTGGTTATATTGGCAAAAATCCTCGTGTTTTTACCCCAGAGCCCGCCCCAGCCCAGGTGTGCTTCTGGTTGGACACCACACGGCCCACAAAAAAGCAAGCTTTTGCCCCAAAGCTACGGCTGTGCCTGGCAGGGCAGCGGCAGGCCGGTGCCCCGCCGGGCGCCCACCGAAATCTCCCTCACGGCGGCCGCCGGGCAGCGACCAACGGCCGCCGCGCGGGCCCCGGGAGGCGCGGCTGCCGTCAGCCAATGGGAGCGGGCGCGCGGGCGGTTATTTACACCCCGCGGGGCCAATGGGGGGCGGGCGGCCGTGGCGGCGCGGGGGCGGCGCGCGCTGATAGGGCGCGGGCCGGGGAGTTTCGCCGGGCGCTGCAAACAGAGGCACGTTGGAGCCGGGCGGCGCCGGGCGCAGCCGAGCACAGGTAAGCGCGGGGCAGTGGGCGCGCGCTCCACTCCCGACCGCGGGGCTTCCGCGCTGCCGCCTCCTCCTCCTCAGCGGGGTCTCCGCCGCCGGGCAGCCTGAGGGGCCCGGCGCCCCCGGCGGAGGGACCGCCCAGGCCGCGCTGCCCGCCCCACCTGGGACGGCGGCCTCCCCCCACCCCGGCCTGGGGCAGGTGCAGCGCGGCGGGGGGGACACATGCGGGTTTCCTCCTCCAGCAGCTGCGGAGGGAGCACGGCGGGCAGGATGCGGGTGGGATCCCAGCTCCGGGTGTCGGAGGTGTGCGGCAGCCGAGGGCATGTCGCCGGTGCGGGTGGGCTCTCCCAGGACGGCGTGCTCGGGCAGCTGCTTCATCCCCCTGGGCCGCGGGGAGCTGCTCGCCGCCGCCGCAGCGAGGCCGGGACTGCGCTGGGCAGCCGCAGCTACAGAGCTGTTGCTTTTACCAAACACGCATAAATGGGGGGGGGGGGGGATGAATCCTTCCAAACCCAGGGATTTTCAGCAGTTTTCCTGTCACACCAGTCATCTCTGGCCCATTTCTCAAGGGGGAGAGGGGGCAGAAGAGAAGGTAAGAAGTATGGTGAGCTCTGTGCGGGTCTGTCACTGCTTCCTAATCCTCCTTGCTGCCCTTGGGGATCAGTCTGAGCTCCTCAGAGTTTGGATTTTCTCTTGGGTCAGTGCTTTGGTCTAGGCTGTCCTGCCCTGGCAGTGTCTCGGAGCACACACCTTGCAGCCAGGCTGGCGTGAAGCAGGGTTTATCTTCTCTCTGCTTACCTTGGCTCTGAGGGAAAATAAACCACAGCTCTCAAAGGCCTGTATGCTGTGAACAAGGAAAACTGCTGATCCTGCAGGGATATCACTTTCTTCAACTGCTCTGATGAAGCTGAAATTACAGTTCTGTTGTAACTTAATGGGAAAGGTTTTGTTTAATAGGAAACTTGCTTTTTTATTTACAGTAGCCTGTGATTCCAAGCTTACAGTGCCACTTCCCATAATGTGTTAATTTCCTCCCTCTGAGGCATCTCTGGCAGCTTCAATTTGTTCTGGTGTTTGACATGGGATAGCTTTGAAGTGTTGCTTTTGAAACTAAGGCAAGCGGAGAGCTGTTATCTCAGTTGCTTGAAGAGCAAAACCAAAGCTAGCGTGCTGGGGTCGTGCTCCAACATGTCCCTGCGCGTGGCACAGCTTGCTGTACTGCACCCCATGCTCGGGCTGGGGTGTGTGGTGCGAATAGGATTAATCTCCAAGCATAGTAATAAATTGCTTTCCTGGGCTTGCTCCCTTGGCTTTTGCTTGGAGAAGGCCAGATCTTAGCAACCAGGAGCGTAAGTACCAGCTTCTTATCATTCCAGCAAGGAGTTCAGCCATCTTATTGTTTGATATGTTATGAAGGCTGGGTTTTAAGTCATAGTCGGTGCTGGGCCACTGGGTCCTGATAGTTTTCTTTTTTGAGGCAAGCTGTGTTCACTGGTGTGAGGTGCCTTCAATCAGGAACTGTCCGCAGCCATTTCTTCTCCTTGCTTTTGGGATATGTCTTGTGGGTTGGAGCTGGCATGATTGGAGTGGGATATTGTGTGGGTGTGTATGCTCTCAGGACAGGGGTGGGCAGAGCTGTTCGTCCAGCCTCTTCTGGAGTTGAGCTGCAGGGGGACCTCATCTGTCCGAGAGAGGCCCCAGAGAGCAGTGAGGTGTCCCCATCACTTCACACAGCCTGTTGGTGCTTTACTTCTTCCACAGCTTTCAGAGCCTGTGCTGCTGGGGGCATAGATGCTCCCTAACTGGGTTATTCATTAAACACTATACGTCTTTGCCTGATACAATTAATTGTCTTTGGTGTAACCAGACTTTCAAGACCCAGCTTTCTTTTGCTGGGAAGGGGCTGTGGGATTTCTCTTCCCTTATGGGCTCTTGTGAGGTGGCTACAGTGGGAATCTCCTCAGCCTGCAGCAGAGGATATTTGGAAGGACGGTGTAGCAGCGTTCTGATTACTGGAGGAAGAAGCACTGCTTCGGTAGTGGTCACCACAAGAGCTCATGTTATGTTTTAGACCTTGGCTGGGTTCAAAGAGGTGGCACTATGCTGAGCATGTCACGCTGTACCTCAGCCAAGGCTCTGCTTGCCAGAGTACAGCATCTCCTCTTGCTGGTGTTTGTTCCCTGGAGTTACCAAAGGGTGTGTTAACCCGCTTGTTCGTGCTAGCCTCTCTTGAACTGCAGAAAGAACAGTGTTGACTGAAAGCCAAATCTGTGAAGTGTCAGTGCTGACCTTAGAAGAGCCTTTATGGGGTCATTGCTACCCGGGGGCCAAGGAAGGAGAAGCTTCTTTTGTAAGAGGCTTTAGGAAAAGGCTGGGGGCACTGGATGGCTTCTGCAGACCCTTAGCAGGGTGGTTTGGGTCTCCAGAGGATGCATCTGCCTGGCTGAGGGGCAGAGAGGATGGGTGTGATGCAAATCCAGGGCATGCCGAGCTGGTGGAGGGGAAGGGATGAGTGTTGGTGGGGAGCTCAGTGTGAGGATACTGCCTGTGCTGGGTCTGTGTGGAAGGAAGTTTGTTTGATAACATCTGAAATCAATATGTGCAATTACTCTGCCTTGGGAAGATGCCTGGAGAGAGCATACCCATTACTGCCCTGCAGTGCCGGTGGCGTGCCGATGTGTCTGTGCTCAAAGCACTGACAAACACTGGGTGTAGGGGGGGTGTGGGTGTGTAGGCTCTGCTTGCATAGCAGGTTGTGCTTGGTTTTGGGAGCCTGAGGGTGCGGACCACACAGTGTTAGGTAGTGTAAGTAGGCAAAAAGTGGGAGGAAAAATGGTTTGTGTGCAGTCAACAGCAGAGCCCATCTTTGGGCAGCATTGCGCTGTAGTAGGAGCACTCCTGACACCTGAGTGTGAAGGAGGGTAGGCAAACAAGACTTCTGGGTGGCTTTACCCTTTCTGGGCCCAACTTGTGTGTGTGGGGGGGTGACTTTGTCTTGCACAGCCTCTGGCCTCTTCTACTCAGCCCTGCTGCGGCTGCTGAAGCTTAGCAGTTGGTGATGGCCCTTTGCCAAAGGCCAGCAAAGAGGCAAGTTACCCCTTTGGCTTCTGGCCAAAAGTGAGGCCTGATCTGTCAGTGTAAAAGCCATGTATAAAGTTGGTATGAGATAAAATGTTACTGGCTTGTGCCTTAAAAGGTAGGAAAGCAGACACATCTGGGGAAAACCAGGTATACAGTAACTCTTATCAAAATTCTTCCTCTTGGGTCTTTCTCTTCATGATTTTGTCTCCTCTGATCTTCAGTGCTTTATTTTTTGGCACAGGATGTCACTTGCTTTGAGAAGCAAGCATCCAAGGTGCAGGGAGGTGACCCAGTCATCAGAAAATGTGTTGAAGAAATGAATGTGGGTAGCTGGCTGTAAAAGCGGTGGGGATGATTGAAGTGTACAGAAGCAATTGTTGACATAATGCAGTCATCCTGGTAGATCTGAAGGTTAGTTAGTGATGTTTGTGATAGATAAAGCATCAAAGCATTGGGTACAGATAAATGAATGATATCAAATAATGTCATATAGTCAAGCATGTTGTTTTAATTAAGACAGTAGTTAAGCTTAGCATGGCTGGAGGAAAAGGTCTGAAATCTTCTAAAGAGAAGAAATCCTGATAATTGATAAGTTGGGGTAGGGTATAAATCTGAAAGATAACAGTGGGAAGAAGCTGCATGACTTCATGGATGTGTGGGAGGGTGGCTGTTGATTTGTGGTGAGGTGTAAGTGGACATGCATGTTTCCAGCTTGTCAGAAATTCAGAGTTTCTCAGGCTTTTGTGGCTGACCACAGGTGGTGGCTTTAGGGATTGAGTCCTTAATCACAGAAAAACATGCTCAGTTACGGGCATCTGCACCAGACCAGGATGTTGCAGATTCCTTTGGAGGATGTTGCAGAACTGTCAAGAAATGGAGCTGCTCAGGCCCTGGGCGGCAGCCCTGCACCAGCAAGTGTAGTGTGCCTCAGGCCCAGAGTTGCCTGTCCTACAGACGGGGGCCCTTGGTCTTGGCATGGGTGAGAAGTGGCACCTGGTAACAGGCACAGGGGAGAAGGGATGAAACCAGAGGTAGGGTGAAGCAGGGAGGTCTCCTGTGGGTTCCTAGAGGAGGCTTGTGACTTCCTTCAAGGATTGCTATGAGCTATTAAGAGTAGCATTTTTTTCAGAATCAAAAGTCAGGGCTATCAAAATCCATCTGGAAATCTGACTGAACCTTTCCTGTTTTCCTAGTTTCCAGCTACTGTGTTGCTTTTCAATGTATTTTTTCTCTGTACCCTATACAAATACAATCATTCTATAGACTTCATCATTAATGATGGCATGCAGTCAAGCACTGCATAACTTGCAGTTCTAACTTGCTTAGTAATTTGCAGTCTGGATTTGTTGGTTACTTTTCCTACTGGGTTGAGTCTTCAGAAACATTTTCCTGTTCCATTGCAGTCTTCAGTTTTATTTTTGGCATAAGTGGTATAGACAGAAACAGAGGGAGAAGCATAAATTATTTGTCATAAGTGTCAAGTACATGACATTGGAGAACTTTTTTTATTGCTTACATGTGCTGGTGTCTCTGGATGGGGAAGTTCTCCTGAAAGGTCAAAACCTTTTGAGGATGCAGGTTCTCAGTGGGCTGAGGCTTGCAGCTGAAAGGGGAAGCTGTCCCATGGCAGCTGGGAGCTTCTTAGTCCAGAAACCTGGTTTAGGGAGTGAACCTGGCTGAATATGAACACTTGTATTTTATTTCTTGATGGCACCCAGCACATGAGCTGAGTCATGCCTTGTGGATAAAGGTGTGGTTTGAGGACTTGTTTCTTCTGGGTTGCTGCCCTGGGCATGCGTTATTTTAGGGCAAGTACCTCTGAAATAGTTGTAGCTCTTTTTGCCAGAAGCCATGTGGGATTAATTTAGCCTGTTTGTCGCTGTGGTGGTTTCAGTGTTTCTGCAGATTGGTGGCTGTATTCAGGGAAGGCTGTGAAATGTTGTGATTAATTCTTCAGTATTGTTCAGAGAGTTTATGGTGAAGTTGCTAGCTAGTTAACAGTGACTGCTCTAATTATTCCGGTGTGAGTGTAAACAGCGAGGCTGTGATGTGCCACTGTCTGCTGGAGCAACACTTGTATATGTGTCTCTCTGAGATACAGGCACCCTTCCCCTTTTGCCTGTTCCCATGCTGTACTCTCTGCAGAGCAGCCATGGGTATGTCTGGAACAAGCAGGAAAGCCATGGGAGTCCTCCCTTCCTTTCTGCTGATATTGGTGCTGGGTGGCAACTGCTCCCCTGGGATCAGTGGAGCCAAATTCATCAGCTCACTTTTTTTGCTACCTTCTACAATTTCCTGTCTCCAGTAGTTTCTACTCCCTCACACTAGTATAAGTGAGGAGGACTATGTCCCATCCTTTTCAGCTGGAGCAGAGCCTGGGGTTTTGACAGGAGTCCTTGCTGCAGAGCAGTGATGGGGCAAGGGGACTGTATTAAGCCATCAGGAGTGCAGAGCTGTGTGCTAGGGTGGGAGGAAGAGAGAAACTCCCTGAAACCTGCAGTATGTGTGCTGTATCCCATGAATGTTTCTGGGGTGTGCTGATTGTTTTTTCTCAGCCAAGTGGCTCCATAATGGTGTGACCTTGTGAGGACAAAGCATTAATGACACATTTTGGATGGTTGTTAGGTCCCTGTTTCCATGGGGAAACTGTGTGGGGCGAGACTCCTGACTTTGCCCACTGCACAGATAGCATCTTTAACTTCAGAGGAACAAAAAATCTTGTCTGGTATTCTCCCTTTACATGCATTTCTGGTATGGCTACATAGAAGCAAGTCCTACAGACCCACAAGGACTTCAATGGGAAAAGGATGACTTGGTATTGCAGGATATTCAATTAACACAAAGAAGACTCATTCAGTGGTTTACTCCGGCTACAGATTTCCTTGGTAACCTGGAGCTCCAATTCACAGAGACCCAAACACTGAGTGTTTAGCATGGATGTTAAACTAGGAGCAGGCATGAGGGGCTCAGCTGGGGTGGGAAAAGGAGGAACAAAGTGCTATGGAAGCCCACCTTCTGAGGATGTGTTAGTGTTGGATCTGGGACTACTGGTGAAGGTGTGAATCAGTCGTACCAACGGGTGTGGGATGATCATAAGTCTAGTGCCCTGGACTTTAGTGCCTACATTTGGCAGTTTGGTGCTGTATTGGAGCAGTGCTCTGCAGTCAGATGCTGCTGCCCTCTTCCTGGTGGCTTTTGTTTCTTCTCAGCTGTCCCTTTGTTGCAGAGGCTATTCACAATTTTATCTTGCAGTCTTCTGAATACAGCAAAGCTTGGACCAGCCACCCCACGGTTTGCCTTGGTTTTGCTCTGCTTTTGCATGGTGTACATATTAACTCAGACTATTTTGCTGTTGATCCCCTGCAGTCACGAAAGAGACTTTATCATGGGTGTCTGTCTCTTCTTCTCCCCTTCCCACTCTAGGTAGTAGTTCAGGCTTCTATTCTATTCATTAGTCCTAAAAGCACAGAAGAGCTGGTGAGGATAGGATTTTTTATATACAAGTAGTATGGGCACAGCCTCATGAAGCCCACAGTTGCAGGCTGTCACATCTACAGTAGGTAAGGCTGAAGGAATCAGGCAGCAGCAGGAAAAAAAAAGCGCCAGCACAGCTTTGCAGAGTACTGTGTGCCTGCATACCTACCTGAGGCTGGCTCTAATTACCAGGTCCCATGCTGTTCTGCTGCTGTATCCAGCTCTGAGTTACTCTCAAGTAGCTCCTGCCTTTGTGCTTCCTCACCATGGTACTGGCAACACACTGGAGATTTTTCCTGCTTCTGGACCTCCTCATGTACTAGATGCAGCTGGTGGTCTTAGTCTGATCTACTGCTCTGATGTGGGCTCTTGGAGAGAAATTAAGATGCTCAAAGGGACCCCTGCTAGAAGAGGATCTGTAGCTGTTGCTTTAACTGGGGTGTCTGCTACCAGACCCTCCCCTTCCCCTCCTACAACCCCAGGACATGGTGCCTTGCCTGTTTGTGGGCAAGAAGCTGGAAGATGTGTGAGCTGCCTCCTTATTAGGAGCCTGGGATGGATGTGATCTGAGGATTAATCACAGCTCCATTAGGGAAGGAGGCTTCCTTGCTGCAGCATGTGAGAAGTGATTGATGGTAACATGAAAGGAAAAGGATGGATTTGCCCCTCAAGGGAGTTGAGTACTGCCTTGGAAAGTGCTTTTTCCCTCCCTGTCTCTTATGAATGATTACAGATCAGTGTGGAAAAACTGGGAAGCAAGGAGAGAGAACTGGGTTTGGATACTGGGGACAGAGAAAGCAGTAGCCCTGTGCCAAAGAAATCAAGATACTTGAAAGGCAGCAGGACCTGGTACAGTTTTCCTTTGACAAATTATTACAGTACACATGCATAAGCCAACCACTTAAGACAAGTAAAGTCTTAATTTTGGTACTTCTGAACACTTGCTTCTGGTAATGCTGTCTGGGTAGTGCTGTTCTGTGATATTATTTGTGCTGGAAACCAAGGGTTTGGGTTTGCTTGTCCTAATGGTATGCCTGCCTCAAGTGGCAGTATGAGGACAGAAGATTCATCCACTGACCTCTTGCTGATGAGACGCTTTGATGCTGAAGTCCAGATTGACCCTTCTATAGCTGTCAGGTAGCTTGACTGACAAAGATTAGTGATATCTGAGGCTCCTAGCTCTGTGAGGTTAGCCTTGCTGTGTCAGCACCTCAGGCTGGGATGGGCCTGGAGAAGTGGAAGATGATGTCTGAGTGCAGCTTGTCAGGCCAACCTTGCTGAGTGCAGTGGGAACAGAAACAGGTGCCTCTGCCTCTGGGCTGGGGTATGGGGTCACTGCGTGTGCAGGGTGTGATTTGCTGGAACGGTGAGAACAAGGTCCACTGGCTCAGCTTGTCTAATGTGTACGACACTGTCAGAGAAAAGGCTGGGGAAGTGTGAACATCTGAGGAAAGAGGCAGAAGGAAGGAGTTTATTGCAAACTTCAGGGCCTGTAGCTTCCTCCACAGTGCTGTCAGGTCAGTCCAGTCTGTTCAAGGGTGCGATGTAGGCTTTGCCCAATAGTAGTGCTCATGAACTTCAGTGCTGTCAGCTGGCAAATCAGGTCATGTTACTACTGTGCACTTACATGTTGGAGATCAGGCACCTCTTCCCTCATGTCTCCATACTCTAATCACGCTCCTGCTTTTCCTTTCTCATACAGTATTGATGTGAGCAGTGATTGTAATTTGCTTTGAAGCAATAGTAAAAAGGCATGGTTTATTCATAGCAGTTGCTGGAAGTCCATTCCTTAATGCCAGAGAGATTGACTTAAGTCAGACTGAAGAATGCAACTGACATTTTTTGTTAACTTTCAGAGTTTACTGTTTCCAAGGAGCCAAAAAGTGGCTGTGCTCCACCCAAATGCCATTGTATCTGTCTGCCAGCCAGAATGATTATCATAGGTGCAAAAGGGCAATATAAGATTATGCCCCACCTGTGGCAATTGATTCTTCTATGGTACCTCCTCCCAGCCACCAAACAAATGAATGAGCAAAACCAGTATGGATTTCCCCATGCTCTCCCAAACATCTGCCTGCTTGCCTCACTGTTTCTTGTGGTAAGAGCAGGGACCAGTATTTCCTCTATACAGCATCAGACACAGGTGATAACTGCATCTGAAATGCCACAGCAATGGAAAATAAGCCTCCAGCTCAGGGTCAAAGAACTGCATATGCTCTGGGGAAGCAAGGCCAAAGGGCTGTCTGATAGCTAAAGGGATGTCTCTGATTTGTCTCAAGTACTGTGTTGCTGGGCTGCCTTTGGGTACAAAGCGACAGGGCTTCCCCCAGGGAAGCTGGGTAGGCACCAAACCAGAGAGGTCCCTAGCCCTCACTGCTCTTTTGCCCTTGCTTGCTACTTGCAGTGGGTGCAGCAGCCTCCTGCTAATGGCATGGCTGCAATGCCAAGGTATTTTTGAGATTTTGCTGTGAGCTGGATAAGATTCATTGAGGATGTGTTGTGGTTACTGCAAAATGCTGAGAGTCTCATTCCACTAAGATCTTGTGCGGGGAAAGGAAACCTTCCAGAGTCTTTAATATTCCATGTTCTCCAGTATGAATAAATATTTCCTTGGCCTGAAACACTCTCCTGCTGTGAAATCCACTCCAGTCTCTTTGTCTAAGACAATCAGTCTCCTTCCTTCCCTCTCTCCTCCCATGTCCCAGATTTTATTAACCTAAAATGTGCTGATGCTTCACCATCAAACTGGTTTTTAGCATGTTAGGGAGCTCTGCAGAGTGTCTTTGCAAGTTGTCAGTGTAGCTGCATGCAAGAGGAAGATGGCTCAGAGCTGTTCATCTCCTGGGGAATTTGTTCTTACTAGCTGATGGCTTTCTCCAAAAGCGTCTGACAGCCCTGTCCATGTGTATCTGTTCCCCTCTAAAGGAAGGGTGTGAGATTGGAGAGTCAATGAAGAAAAATATTTCATCGTTGTGCTTTAATAGACTTATTTTGGCAGTGCTCCCTCCTGTAGACAATCCCTGTCCCACCATGCAAGTGTACTGATTTGAGCCTCTCTGAAGCTCTGTTCCACTGTCATAACCTGTGGATCACTTGGTGCCTCTGCATTTCTTGTTCTAATTTCTTGGCAAGAAGCCTGTGACTCGCACTAAGCCCTTTCCTGCTCCACTCCCCAGGAGGCTGAGCTGTCTAACAGTCCCATAAAAGGGTTTTGGTTCATCTGTGGGATTTCTGAAGTCCCCTGATTTGGTGGCAGGCATGACTTTTGAGGGGCCAGGAGGCCTGAGTGCAGCCCCTGTGTTTTTCAGGTGACTGCACTGTTCAGGATGGACTGAGCTCCTGCAAGCAGCTGAGGGCTGCTTGCTTGTACCTGGACAGTTAATACCTTGAAGCAAAGTCATCCCAGCCACTCCTTACCTGCTGACATTGAGAAGCACCATTTCCAGCAGCAACTTGGCTATTCCAAAGTCCTCTGAACCTTTCTGCAGCCCTGGTATCTCCCAAGCTGGCAGTTGGGAACTCCTGTGTGCGGCTGAGGTGTTTGTGGTTGGCCAGCTCTGAGGCAAATGGCACGCCTGCTCTCCTGATGGCTTCCAACCTCACAGGGCCTGTCTCTTCCTGCCCTGCACAGCCCCGTCCTCTGGCTAGACAGTTCCGTGGAGATTGAGCAGAGCCAAAGGCTTTGTGGGCATCAGCTGAGCAGCTCCTGGAGGCAGGTGGGACACCAAGAGCTGGAGCACAGGCTGCCAAGAGGAGGGGCTAGGAAGAAGCCTGCCCAAAAGGGACTCTGAAGATGCTCTGAGGTCACTGTTAAGTTTCAACAGCCACAGCAAGACTCAGTTGGGAACCTGACCTGCAAAAGGTGGAGTGTTAAAGGACATGACAGGGAAAGGAGTGAAACCCTCCTCTGTCATGGTGAAGACCTGGGCTATATGGCCTTGGGAATCCACATCTTCCTTGCCTTGTTCCTGTGCAAATCTGGGGCAGTTGGGAACACAGTGCAGCTGCTGCAGTGGCTGTCACCATGACCAGCTGAAACTGGTCAAGGAGTAAGTGACAGCAGCAAAATCCCAGAAATAAACATGTCTTCTGATTGCTGGGTCACTTATTCAGAAACAGAGCTGGGTGCTCTCTGGGCTTGTCTGTGGGAGATGGCTGTCTCTGACCAAGCATAAACCACAGCCTTGCTGTTTAACTAAACCCCAGTCCCATTCCCCATACCAAAACTGCCATAAGCTGTGGTCCTAGTAGAAGGGATGCCTAAAGTCTCTGTGGGCTTTGGATCCCTTCACTTTAGACCTCCTCTGAAAACTGCAATGAGAACACCTCCCAGGCATCTGGGGGTGATGAAAGGAGGTTTCTCACATTAAAACCAGATGAATTGCAGCTGCTCCTTCATGTATGAAAGTGGAAGCTGTTGGGCTTGGTGCACCTCTTGCAAGATGCTGGGGTGTCCGGCAGGTCCTGCATCTGGCTCTGCAGTGTATTAAACCAAACATGCTCTGATAATTAGGGTGGGCAGAGTCTCTTGCCAAACAGTTCAATTGCCAACAATTTTGTCTGCTTGGAAACTTGTCACTTTTCTAGCCTTTCAAGCCCACTTCCCAGAGAGCATGGGAGTTGCAGTTATTTAGACATGTAATAAGAATGAATCCTTGGTTTTATTTTCCTTGTTTGAGTTTTTTAATTCCTTTGATTTAAAGGGTGATAGTAGCTAATTGGATTCTGGGCCAGACTTGCATGGGCAGCTGGGGGAAAGGGACTGCAAATGAGCCTGGCCAGGAAATTGCACATTTAAATATAGCTCTTGGTAGGGTCAGCAAAACACCCAAGGGACAAATTAAGAATAAAACTTCTGCTGTAATGTGTTCATCTAGCTGCAGACATCATCTTAAGGGAAACAAAAAGGAAGCTTGGGAGTGGGGGGAGCAAGTTGAAGGATAGGTGTCCAATCTGCAGTGCATTTGTGTACTGCTGCAGGTTTCTCCTGTCCTCTGGGTTGGCTGGTTTACTGGCTGATTCCAGTAAGAAACCACTGAAGGGATTTTGGGATTTGGGCAGGGGGGAGGTTGTTGGTTTCACTGGAGGATGCAGATCTATAGTTCACATAATGCCACAGGGCTGCCAGTGGTGTTAACAGCTTTGGCACAGATCACCTGGGTCACACTGTTCGTCAGGTGGCAGGGAGATGGGACCAACCACCACCTTGTTTGCACCGTTTAGGTTAATGGGGGACAGCTTTCCCTGTGAGGCTGCTGCTTTCTTCCCAAATGGGTGGGTGGCATAGTGCTTCCCAACCCCATGGGTACTGACCAGTTTACCTGAACTGGTATGCTGGGAAGGTGACTGGAGTCAGTGGCAGGAGTTGGATTCAGCATGAATAAAGGGGATTCAGGGGAGTGAAGCACTGGATCTGTCCCTTTGGAAGTTTGCAGCCTTGTGTTTTTCCTATTGAACATTCCTATGGCCCTTTCAGCAGAGGGACAAGATCATTGTCCCTGCTGTGGACATGAGTGAGGAAAGCAGTGTGTAAGGCAGCCAAAGCCCAAGATAGAGGACACAAAGCACATCTGGAGTGACCCCTGGCTGAAAGCCAGCACTGCTCTCAAGTTTAACTAACATGGGTGTTAGTTTTCCAGCCCTGTTTATCCCTTGATTCCTGCATGGCCAGTGGGATGTGCAGCAGAGCTCACCTCCTTCTTGGTGGCACTTTAAGAACAGCCTGAATTAGACCTTGGCAATTTTAATTTCTCCTTAAGGCTGAGATAAAGAAATACTGCTGGTGATGGGGGAAGGGAGATGCAGAAGAGCAGCTTGTTTTGTGTTTCCCAGGACCTTGGATCCAGCTTTCAGTGGTTTTGACTGCCTTCCCCAGGGGAAGGCCATGTGCTCAGAGAGGCAGAGCTTGTTGGGAATGGGGCCTGATCCTACATCCCTCCCTTTCCAGAGGGCTGCAGAGCTGTTGGCCATTCAGTCTAGCTCGAGTAAGATTTCATGAAAGCTGTGGACCCCTGAAGGTGCAGTGGGGAGCTCATCATCCCACCCTACCTGCAGCATTTCAGAGCTCTCTGTGCCATGCTCCCTGGGCAAGTTTCACAGAGCCAAATTAAGAGCTGCGTGCAGCCCAAATATGGTATTTAGGTGCCTTCAAGACTTTCTGGAGGCCTGTAACCTGACTTTCACCTTGTCATTTATAAATGGCATGCATGAAATACCTTGGGATCAAACAGAAACAGCTGAAACCTTGAACTTGGAAGGCTCCAAACACAGCAGACAAATGAAAGGAAGCATTAAGGAAGGACATAATTGTCTGTTTTCTTGTTTGTTTTTTGGTTTTTTTGTTGGTTTTTTTTAATCTGTGAGTATGATTAATCTACTGAGTGGTTAGTTTGTCACAGCTGCTGTATGTTGTACGAATCTTTCGAAAAATCACACCTCAAAGGATAGCCCTGGGTCGCTGAGTAGGGTTTTCCTTGCTGCTGCTCTCTAGACAGATGCAGCAGGCTTGTTTGTGTAGGTGTTGGTTGGGGCGAGACTTGCAAGGGAGTTCAGCACCCACTTAAATGCAGCGGCCTGTTGGGGATCATTTCTTAAGCTCTCTATTTCTAATGCCTGATTTGATTATAAGCTCTTTGAGCCAAAGCTTGCCTTTCAGCATGCTTTACAGCATTAAGCACAGTGGGGCAGTGAGCTCTGTATTAATTGGTGCTGTTGCCAGGCTATTGAAAAGTTGTAATAACCTGGCCAAATTTCCAACTGCTGGTCTAGGCTCTCTGCCTGGATGTCAAAAAGGGAAAGCTAATTACAGTGCAAGCCATGGAGAACAGGCTGGTCTGAAGGAAATGTTGTTAAGGTTCTCCTCAGACCCCAGGTCAGCCCATGTCAAATCACAGCTGCATCAACCTCTACATTTCTTCCTCCTTCAGTTAAATTACCACCAAGTGATTACTTGCAAGTGTAACCACCTTTTATATCAAGAGACTGAATACTGGCTGTTTTCTCTAAATCCAGATAATAGAGGTTGGGCTGGGATTGCAGAAGCAAATAGAAGAGGACAGTTTCTTCCCTTGCCCTTCCTTCTTGCCAACACAAATACTTTGTACAGTGTTACAGAGCTTCTTGCTGACCCTGCATCGGGGTCTACCATGGCGCAGTGTATGTGCGTGGGGGGGGTTTATCCTCTCTAATACCATAGGAGATGGGTGTTGGGGTGCCTGAACTTCCCTATGTGGCCAGCAGGTATGGCACAAATACCACTTTGTGTGGTGCTTGCCATGTTGCAGAGGTCAATTCCCTACAGTGTTGTGGAGGCTGAAAAATACATATAGCTTCAAAATGGTGGTAGAAAAATTCAGAGATGCTCTCTCAGAGCTCCCTCAGTGACTGCTTGAAGCTGGGAGGTACAGTCAGGAGGACAGACTCTAAACTTTTCCTGATGACTATTACTATTTTTAAGCTCTTAATTTCTGCACCAGCACCCCTCCAAGCATCCACTACGGGCCCCTATTGGAGACAAAATCAGGGCAAGGTGGATACGTGGCCTGACTCAGAGTGGCTTTTCCTATAAATGATCTGCTGGCTTGTTTTCTAGCAGCTCTGTTGACCTATATCTCAAACTTAGTGCTGGTTCAGGAAGGAAGAGCAGTCATGAGTCCATAACGCATGTGAGTGCAGAGTTTCATGGTTATCTCTCTTGCAGTTCCTTCTGAAGATAGGAGGTCTTGGTGTCAGCTGGGGTGAGGAGGTGGGACTAGGACAATGTAAATCAGAGCTTGCTGTAAAAAAAAAAAAGTGTATTCTAATTTTTTTTAACCTGGTTTCCTTATGAAACCAGGCCCTATGTAAAAGACAAGCCATACATTTGCTGTGTATATCTCTGTCCTGTTTCCTACCTTGCCACCTATCAGCTTCTGGAGGGTTTGTCCTCCTGGACTCAAGTGTCTTGTAGTAGTTAAGGCTTCAAAGATGTATTGTTACAAGTTTTCATGGAAATGGATGGCGAAGGGCTCCAGTCATTAGTTCTGCTGATCCCAGGACAAGGTCACTTAATGCTGCTTTCCTCTTCAGACTCCTTCCTGCCATCCTTCTAGTGACATTCTTTCCCCATGCCTGCCCATGCTGCTTGGTCCTGAAGGATCCTTGTCCTATGATTGTTTCTGAGGCTGAGCAGGGACTGCTCTCATGGGGCTGGGCTGGTCAGAGCTTGGGTCATTTTGGAGGAGCGGTGGGGCAGTGATGCTGGGACATGTGGAGACCCAGCCTCAGAGCTACTGCATGCTTTCTGTGATGCAGCAGAGAGCTTGGGGGGACTGGCTTGTTGGAGGTCCAGGATGCAGGTAGCTTGCCCGGCCACAACTTATGACAGAAACCTTAACTCTAAGAAGACACTGTAGGAGCCTTCTTGGAATTGCCAGCAAGGCTAACTTGCACGATGCCACACTGCCATGCTGTTGCTGCACCAGTTCAGTCAGTGTTAGTTTTCGTCCTCTAGGATGGTCCATCTCAGACTGTGGTCCCGAGCCTTTCTGAGACCATTTTTTCCCCTTAAATGTTCATATGGGGTATAAATATGGGAAAGAGAAATCCCATAAAGATAAATAATCTTACAATCTTTAGCTGGACACAGGTCCCCAGGAAAAAGAACTTGTGGTGCTTTTTTTAACATTTCATCATCCTCCAGTGGTCCTTGGGCAGGCAGCGTTGAACCCCTGTTGCACAGAGGGAAGATGATGCTGTGTTTTGGGGTCGGAGTGAACTGAACAGCATCAGATCTGGTCACAAATTTATCTCTGTCTTGTACCACAAACTATTGACAGGGTTGGTGGGACGTTTGCATGTGCGTGAGGAGTGGGCAAATGCAGTTTGACTTGGGTGCTGGCTAATAAAGAGTATAGCGCAGAAAATAAAATCCTCAGATGAGATTTAATAACTGGGGAGAGTAATTGTAAAGTACTTCAGAATATTAACCAATGGCTGAATGTGCCTAATTAGCTTAATGAAGCTGGGTGGTTGGGTTCTTTTTTTTAATCAAACAGATGGGCAAAACATTATGCACAAAAAATGAGATCTGAATACAATGAATGCATTTAATTAGCAAATAAAAGACAGAGAAAGGGTTTGTTTTTCAACTTGAGAAGGGAGAGATGCTTCTTCACTGTGCTGAAAAAGAGCCTTAAATGTCATGGTTTCTCAGAAGTCTCAGATTGTTACAATTATTATTTGTAATGGCTTGGGTGTTTGAGATGGGAGTCAGCCTGGGGATGGCTGTGCCTGTGGGGAGGCGAGTGGGTGTTGGTGGCCGCAATGCCTGGCCAGCCCCAGCAGCGCTTCACGGGGCAGTTGGGGGCTGCTGCTGCAGGGTGGATTCCCCAAGGGCAGACTCAGTAGCAGTAATACTGCTTAACCCGCTGCTCCAAAGCCCTTTACCTAACTGTTTATACGTGATCACCTCTTTTGCAGAAGGGGAAAGTGAGGAAGCAGAAGCCTGAGGTTAAGCAGGGTGTAAGTTCAGTGTTGAACATATGGTGCTGATCAAGGTGCCCTCAGTTATTCAGGACACCTGCAGAGCATTTCCCTGATGCCCTGTGCTTGTGTTGTCCATGACTGGAGTTCCTGCAGCCACCCATCTGTAATGCTGCTGGCCCCGGTCAAAGAGATCAATTCCTGCCACTGATTTTACTGGTTTTGCTACAGTGCTGGCTCCCGTCCGTGTTGGTGTCTATTACAACATGCACGCTCTTCTGCTAATCTGTTGAACCAGTTTTGCTGTGTCATGGAAACCTGGTGCAAACGAATGCCTCGCCTCTCCAGACAGGAGACTTCTCTCCATATGAACCCTGAGTGCTTATGTAGGTGTGTAATGTAGATCTGTAGTATCTCTGAGTCTTGCCAAGGCTGGGAGCGTTTGCTCTAATCTAATATTATAAGCTGAACAAGCCATTTTTATATTAAGCCTGTAATAATAACACCTTGTAGCTGAAGAGTATGTTTTTCCCCATTGGTGGATTACTCAGCTCTGTTCTTTTGAAGCAGTGTTTAACAAAAACAGAGACTTTCCCAGACTATATTTAATTAAACAGAGCTCAGAGATCTCTTCCGCTTCGTTTCAGTGCTGTGACTATATGGCTCTACAGTCTCATCTCTGGGGCAGTTGGAAATGGAGCTTGTGCTCTGCGGGCGTACAGGCCAGGCGGACCACTGTCTCCTGCCCAGATGTGCCTGGTCCTGGAGGGGCTCATGTATTTAGGGACCCACAGCTTCCAGCTGCTCTTTAGTATGATGGGGAATATGGCACCTGGGGCAGCCTCTGAAGCTGGATGTAGCCCATTCAGGTGGCAGCTCAACTGACATGATTTACATTACAACTAAGATTTGGGGTCTTAATTTCTACCTGTTTCATTTTTTGTGGCTAATACAGGTATAGGAGCATTTGGAGTACCATGGCTTGGTTATCTATAGTTAGATATAAAGTGAAGACTTTAATTTGAAGGTTCCTTATTTCTGTCTTAGAAGGTATCCGTGAGCAGATGGTGATATGATCTGGTTTTGCTTATTGTTGCAGATTATTTGCCAGCTAATTTTTCTGACTAATCCTTTGGCCTGTAGACTGTTTAAAATCCTGGAGTCAGGTTTCTGGTAAAAACACTTGTGTTTGCAAATTTTAAAATCTGTTCCTGTGCCTGCTTGCTGATGTCTCTGAGCAGGAGACTTTTCTCTGGGTGGCAAATGCCCTCTGCCCCATGGGAGGGGGGCAGCACCTAAAGCAGAACCTCCCTCCCAGTGGCAGGATGGGAAGTAGCACCTCTGTGCCCGGTTTTAGGTTTATTTTATTTTAAAGCATGATATGTCTGCAGTCCTAACCTCAGCATCAATACTATCATACTGATCTCCCCTAAGGTCACGTTGCTGTTTCATGTGGCGTGCTAAGGACCATGTCCTGCCGACACAGAGCTTGTGTTTTGTGCAGGTGGTGCTGCATAACTTCATCTGTGCAGGGCAGCAATCGGGTGATTTGCTTGTATGTAGCTGGGCAGGATGCTGGTAGCAGCACTGATAGGGATATTGTAGCCACTGGCATGCCTCTCCCTGTGCTGAAAGGCTGCTGTGATTTTTATTTTTTTTTTTTTTTAGAATTATTATTTCCCCCCTCCCCCATCTCTTGCTACCTCTCCCTTTTAAAAAAAAAAATTCTCTTGGATGTCTCTGGAGAGCTGACTGTGGTAACTGCTTGACTGATTTATTCTAGTATTTTAACATTTACTGGATTTACGTAACAGCCAAACAATCTGTTTCAGGAGTTTAATACAAACCCAACTCTAGTGAGTCACATTCATGTTAGCAATAATGCAAAGAGAGGCAGCTGGGGGAGTGAGGGGGTGACTTTTTCTGGGTTCCTGCATGGGAATATCTGGCTGCCTGAAATATCTCTGACACCTCATACCCAAGTGATGCTGCCACTCTCCTCTGCCGTTGGGGAGTTGTTCTGAAACTTTGAAAGAGCAATGGGTGCGTCACATCAGTGCTCCCATTGCTGCTCCTGGCCGAGCTTGGTGGCCTTTCCTGAGGTACCCAGGCAGTACTGGTGTCCCTGGCACTCCGCAGCCTTGTGGTGTGTTGGGTACCTTTCCCTGGTGTGTGCTTGTTTGAAAGAGAGGAAGAGTAACTATGAGAATTGTAAGATAAAGCCTGCAGTGATTTGCTCCTTGCTTTTTCAATTAAAAAACACATAGCCTTTGTTTGTGCCAGAACTTTGTGTGTCCTGAAGGTGTGTGGATCAGCACAGCAGCAAGCAGGATGCTGATGTGTACCAGTGGGCATCCCTGCTGTTCTCTTGGGGCCTGGCTGTACCAACCCAAGTGCAGGGGTTGGGGCTGGAGTGGGTTTGAGTCCAGCCAGGTGAGGGCTGGCCCTGTGCAGTCGTAAGATGGTGGAGCAGTCAGGTTCTCCCTGCTCAGGCATGAGCCAGGTGAGCGGGGCTTGTTGCTTGGGGACAGCGGGAGTGAGATCCATCAGGATGATTAACATCAGGGCATTCCCAAAGTGTGGTGCATAACCTGCTGCTTTGGGTCCTAGCAAGGCAGAATAATTTTGGAACTCCTTTAGTTGTCTCATGCAGTTGTATGAACGCAGCAAACTACTGGAGCACCCCTGGCTTTGGAGAGTCTGGCCCTTCCTGCTCCGGAGGCTCTGTCACCTGTGTAATGGAGGGATTGTAATGTGGTCAAGCAAAAATGGGTCTCCAACTTGAGTTGTCCTTTAGGAAAATCCAGAGCAAGAGATTGCAGGAATGGAATAGCTGGGTTTGCATTGCTGCCTGTTAGAGGTTGTCTGTTGAACTAAGCAGGCGCTTCTCTCGCTTGCTGCAGCTTGCTTATTTGAATTCTTGTCTTTTAGAATGGAAAATAAATGCTGGCTGATGAGATCCATTACAGCACTAATTTTAGAGCATGCCAAACACTAGGAAATTGTTTCAGTCTCATTTCTCCTTTATTTCCCCCCTCCATTTGTGAAAACCTCCTTTGTCATTCTTCTAAATGCCTGGTGATGTCCTGCTCACTGGTGTCTTCAGGCATTCTCCTCCCTCTTTTCTGATACTTCTTCATTCAGCTACTTGACACTGCTGTTACAGAAGCTCCTCCGGGGCCGCAGGCAGCCATGTTGGCAGGATGCAGGCAGTGAGTGCCCGGCTGGCTGGTGGGGGTGCCAGCAGAGCCACCTGCAAGGCTGGGGGGAGCAGGGGAGGCAGCATCAGACTGGAATTTCTTATCCTTGGAGTCCCAGGGCTTTGTAAGTCTTTCCAGCCCCACCCCAGCCTGCTCTCTTGATGAGCAAGAGGGAAAATATGAATTTCCCTCTGGTCTGCTGAAGAGTTTAGGAAACAGTCCCAAAGCTTCAGTGTTTGTCCTTGGCACTAACGAAAACCTGAGCTGTTGCTCAAGAGAATGGAGCAGGCAGTGAGTTAGGAATCAAAAAGCTTGATCAATGCCAGAGGGAGGTTTTTAAGACATGATTGCTTTTCATCAGCTGGAAGCTCACACTGGTTTGAGAAGAGCCTGGATGTTTAACTGCTTGTCTTCTTTGAAACCTTCAGGGTGGCTGCAGACAAGAGTGCGCCCTCCAGCACTGCTCCTTGTTTAGCAGAGCCTGATTGAGCTCTAGATTAAAGTTGGTGGCAAAAGTCCAACAATTTCACCCCGTGCAATTTTCAGAAGCTCTCTGAAGTATGTGTTTCATGGGTTTGGCAAACAGACATCTCTGACAGCAGCTGCTGTGACCATTAGCAGACAGACTGCTGAAAGACGTGGTGCCTGCCCTGAGGGGGGCTTTGAAAACCTTCTCTCTCCTGCTCCCAGCTCTCTCACCCTTCCCTTGGTCCGCTGGCAGCCAGCAGTGCCTGTGTCCCTCAAAGAGTTGTCTCTTGCCCTGGTTTCTTGTGCCAGAGACCAGTGAAAAACTCCCTACCCCTAGCAATTATCATTTCATGCCTTCCCCCCGGGTGCGCTCTGAGCCCTGCGGCTGCTCGAGGTGTCAGCCCGTGGGAATTCTGCAGGCGAGTGTCTTCATAGTCAGCCTTTGCGAACGTGGCTGAGATAAACCCTTTACCAAACTAAATGCAGTAACAGCTAATCCCTTGGAAACAGTCACCTGGGCTCTGCACGATGAAAAGAGGCTTTGCTGCTCTGATTAACAGCACTGGCAAGAACATTAACTCACTTTTCTTTGGAAATGAAAAGCACCTCTCCAGGAGAGTTTAAGGGATTAGGTACCACCTGGAATGTTAAGGTAGGTTTTTTGCACCTTCCTTCTAAATATGTATCTTAAAAGCCTGTTCAGCCCTGATGGGATGGGTGATTACAGCTGAGCATCTCCGTGCAGTGGTAGAGAAGAGACTCGATGTGGTGCAGAGGCCAGCGTGAGACCAGTGTTGCCTGAGGAGCTTCCCTGGGAGGACGGCAGTGGGCGAGCAGCTTTTGGCACCGACCCCCTATGCTGGGGTATCTTGCAGGGTGCCAGGGCTCAGAACTGTGAATTAACCCCTATCAGACTGGCCGGCCTCCACCTAAAGGGCTGAAGCTCGCTTAAGCCTTGCTAAGACCCAAATGACACTGACCTATTCCAGCTCCTTCTTTAGCAAATGCCGAAGGCTGTGAAGAGCAGTCCAACTGTTTTGACAATTCCACTTTCCTTTTTGGGGGGAGAGTTTTACTGATTTTTTTTTTTAACACAACACTTGGTTTCAAAGGCCTGAGCTAGAAATTCCGTTGACATTAAAAGCAAAGTTCTTGTCCTTCAGTGAAGGCCGCTTTGGGCTGTATTTTTGAGGCCAGGCTTTTATCTTGGTGCTGGTTTCCATGAAGCTGCATGCCCCAGGTCTCCTGACCAGCGAGCATCACGTCATGCTTGCTAGTGAAGGCTGTTGACCAGCAGCCTGGCTGGCTGAAAGGATTAAAAGAGGTGTACAAAATTTGTCTATAAAGTAATGTAAGACTGAGAAAAGATTAAACACTTGTATTAAGTATTTTTTTTGTTCAGAGCAGGTTTGAGTGCTCAAAATACTTCCAAAATCTTGTTACCTTTCAACCTGTCTGTCTTCTACTGAATTTTCTATTTTAAGTAAATAGCACAGAGCTCAAAAGGAAAAAGATACGAGTGTCACTGTTCAAAGAGTGCTTTACTGGTTAGATATTTATGGGAGACATTCAGGAAATGAGCAAACACTTGAAAGTATATATATTATTTATTATTGTAGCTGATTAATTACCACTTGAAACCTTTTGGTTGGTGTTATGGCTCTGTATATTCTTCACGAAGCAATGCTCCAGCAATGTATGCGCTGGCATTTGTCCCAGTTAAACGTTGCAAGATGAGAAAGTGCCACAGTTGATTTAGGGAAGTTGGGAGTTTGAGTGGTGGAAGATGACAGCATGGCACTTGGTGAAAGCGCTGGTGGAAGTGAGCAAGATTTACAAGTGGATGGGACTAGTGAGACACTTGGTGGTGGCTCAGTCCTCCCAGCGCCAGGATGAGGAGTTGCTGGCCCTGTTTTGGGGAGAAGGTGGGGTTAACATGTCTGACTCTGTGTGATGAAGTGATGACAGTCATCAGTACAACTTGGCTCCCAAGCATCAGGCTGCCAGCAGGGACTTGTGCTCCCTGCTTCTACAGTGGTGATTCCCGTTCTGGACTGGAATAGAGAAGTGCAGAGTAATTGCTTGAAAAAAGGAGGTGACTCTTACTTGTCCCAGTCGTGCAACTGGTTCTGAATCCACGGGCTCACAGGGCATGCTCTGCAGCAGCCTGCTGGCTCCACGTCCTCCGTGTTGCTATACGTGGGACCATCCCTCTTCCTGTCCAGGTTCCAGAGCTGTGACTGGAAAGCTCTTTAATTCATGTGAAGCCTACCCAAAGCACTGGGTGAGCAAAGCACAGATCCCATCCAGCAGTTCTTCCCAAAGCAGTATGCGCTCTTAAGCATTTGCTTAGCTTTAACAAGGCCTAAGCGAATGAGGCATGTGTTGAGGTAGTTATTTAGTTCTAATCTGCACATCTGGAAGAATAATACGTTAAAATCCCCATGGAAGGGGTGGTGGGACTCACTCTGCCTTCAGCAAAGTAGATGCGATGATCAGTTGCAATGGGAAGAATCTACTTCCCCTTGCTATTGCTAGTGTAACCAGAGGTGTGCCCTTTCCTCCAGCATCAACCATCCCCACAGGGATACATATGCTTGTTTAACCCTTCTGCAAAAAAAGTTTGCAAAAATGCTGCAATCAGAAAAGTTCTTAATCAAATGACTCCTGTGGGAGAGGAGTGAGGGGGCCTGGAGAGGAATGGAAGAGTCATGAGAGAGATGTAGGAAAATGCTTTTTATGGAATGAATAATTTTTGGTGCAGAGGCGGCAGCATCACATTTAATTCTAATTTGGGCGTTTTTTGGGAATGCATGATTGACGCCCAACGAGGGGTGCAGGATGTGGTTTCTCAGCAGGCTGTCATTCCTGCACTCCATTTACCTGTCAGCACTCCCATGGAAACTTCTCTCTTTGGATGCCATTAACCCATTTCCCACAACACATCCCTGCAGCCTCTCCCGGGAGCCGGCAGCACATGAGGGGCCCTGTCCAGTTCCCGCAGCTGCGGGGAACCACTTTGGGGTTGTGTTTTGGCTTGTTTTTCTTGGCTGTACCTTTGCTGCACTGGTGAGCAGGAGCCTTCCTGCTGTAAGTCCATCTGTGGCTTGCCACTGACAGGCCAGGCACAGCCCAGTGCTACCCAGCCCCGAGCTGGCCGATGCCCCATCAGCTCTTGGCTCGTTCCTGCCCATGCAATGTGGTTTTTACCTACTTGCATACAGGCATCCCCAGCTCTCCTCTCTCCCCAACATGGCTGTCATCTCCCTGGGGAAGGACTAGCTCCTGTTGTATGTGGGTTTGGTGGCTAGCCTGTGGCAGTGCAGGTCCCTGCACAGCATTGAGCTGAGACCCTGTGGGGTTAGGGGAAGCGATGCTGGCACCAGGGCTCCTTTCTCTCCTATATGGCCTCCTACAAGAGAGGAGGGACTGGTAGTCCCACCCTTATAAAAGGGGCCACTAAGAGTTTTGTTTTGCTGCAGTATAAATTTCAGCCAAATTCTTCCTCTTGGCCCTGTCCCCTTAATTAAGAGTGTGTATGTTAAATGCTGTGAGCCTGAGCAGAGTCTCATTGCAAACTGAACCGAGAGCATGGGACTTAGGTGAGTCTTTTGTTACTGCTGTACAGGCCTTATGCTAATAACAGCAGAGATTGAACCCAATCCCTGGTGAGCTTTCCAAGAGTGATTAATCTGTTTAACAATAGAGCTGAGTTTTTTGTTTTGATCTTTTTCATGAGAGTTAAATGTTTGTCCCTTTCATAGTAGCTGTGGATCACGTAAGGACAGTAGTATTGCTTTCCTAACTGGCTTCAGGTTTATCTGTATCTATTATGTTCAGTGTTTGCAAGAGCGCCCTGTCACCATAGCATCAGAATGCTTCCTATGCCAAAAACGCTTGATAAAAACATACATATACATGTGCATACACTTTTTTGGTCTGTTGGAAAGTGTGAAGACATTCTGCTGGAAGATCATGTTTTTGCATGATTGTATTCCCCAAATAGTTAGCTTTGCAAATAGCTCTTTTTTTGCTCATGCTTGGTATTATGGCTCTGGTCCATGTGCCACTGAAGAGAGAGTTGCATCTTGCTGACAAGCTTATTGCTTATGGTTCATGCTGTGGGGACAGCAGGGCAGGGTCCTGTCATGCTGGTGCTGTACAGTCAGTGACAGACCCTGACTCAAAAACTTCATCTCTAAAGGTCAAGATACAGCAAGGGGAGGAGAAAGGGGTGGGCAAACAGGGGAGAGAGTAAAAATTTTTAGCAGTCAGAGTAGTGTCTCCCTTGGGCAGGCCACAAATGCTCTGGCTGGCTTTGACTTTCTGAAAAATACAGCAGCAGTATGGGGAAGCAAGATACTGAAAGTGAAGATGCAGGTGTTGAAGATAACAGGATTTAAAGGCTGCATGGCACAAAATACAATGTGGCATAGAGCCGGAGGAACCAGGCTACGCAATGTGCACTCAGAGAAATGTTCCACTGTAGCAAAAGCTTCTTCCTTTCTTGGTTTCACCTCTTGAATGCACTCAGTGATTGCTTTTCATGTATGAATGCTTGTAAAAATGGATCTCCCTAAACAGATGGGAAGTGTTTATACAAGTTAATGACTTCAGAGAGCTCCGGTTGTTGAAAAACAGAGTAATGATGAAGTTGCCTTGGCCGCAGTCGGCAGTCCTCCGCCAAGCTGATCCGGTGCCAGCAGGGCGACAGCGTGGTGGTGGTTGCACACCGTTCCATCCTTGGAGAGCTTCATTGTTACTGACTTTACTAATGTGCTTGCGGCCAGGTGGGAAGGAGTCTTCCCAGGGGGTGAGAAATCCATGTGAGGTGCTGACCTCTGAGATTTGTGCTGTCACAAGAGCAGAGGGTGAATTAAATCTCACCAGTGATTTCCAGTTGGAGCAGGATGAAACTCTTAGCCTGAAACCAGGAGCTTGTAGTGGGTAGGTCTTTATGAAAGTGTTTATTTCTGGGTGTTTTCCTACTGCTTCTTTGCTCCCCACAGTCCCCTTTGAATTCAGCTACCCAGGAGAGAGAGCTGCATCAGCATGTTGCTGGTTGTCCTGGAGGCAGACGTGCCTTGCTCCCAGGTCGGGTGCGAACAGCTGAGGGAGTATTTCCAGGGGTGAGACTGTCCTTATGTCTCTGCAGTGGACTTCTAGATAAAGGGATTAAGGATAAGGGTAAGCTCCTTTCCGCCTGCCTCTCTCTTTCCCCAAGGTATGGCTATTTGTCTACTGAGAGGATCTGTCTGTCTTTGGATTCGCTTTTTACCAGTGCCAGAGGTATGAGTTCAAAGTGCTGCAGCGGCGTGCCTGTCTGTAATCCTCCAGCAGCGAGCAAGTGCCTTGTGTGATGGTCAGGAGAGCTGGAGGCAGCCAGTGGAGTCTTGCTGCCTCATCTGTGTTTGGGAGAGTGGCTTGGACACGGACACATGGAGCAGTTATCCCAGCAGAGAGCAGACAGATCTCATGACATTACAACCGTAGCAGAAGAGTTGGTCATTACCCTTTATTTTGAAGGATGCTTTTAGTGTGGGAGCAGGGACGTGTTCGCAGCAGTGTGAAGTGGATTTGTGGTGGAGCTGCTGTGTACTCTTCTTGAAGGCTATTGGGTTTTCCTCCCGCCTGAAGACTTTGTTCATGCATCTGATACAATTGCCATGGAGATGATGATGTGATGGTGGGATCTGAGCTGCTTGCGTACATTTGTGTGCACACATGTCTGAAGGTGTGTGCGAGCACATGTGCCATCCTGGCAGCAGCTGGGCTGTGGTTACAGCTGAGCCGTTGGTCCCAAGGACCTCCATCCAAGCCCTCTGGAGGTTGTGTGTCAACCCACCTGTGGCTTTAGCGGTGTTTGCTGTAATGATGCTGAAAACCGGCTTACCCTTTGCTAATTTTGTACCTGTACCCGCAGGCAGCAGTTGTGAGCCTTTGTGGAGATTTTCAGCCTTTTCATCCTTTCTCATCAGTGCTGGCAGCTGCTGCTTCTGCTTCGTGGTAATTTTGAGTTATAACATCCAGGTTTTTCTGGGGTGTTTCTTCAGGTGTAAGCCTCTCCATCCTCAGGTGAGCCTGCTGTCTGGGCTCACTTCCTTTCTGCTACCCCAGATGGGTCATTTTCTATGATAGTAGATTATTTCAGTGGTGAAGCTGAAGTTCTTGGAGGGAAGGGGGCCATATAAAGATAGCCAGGAGGCATGGGCAGACACATTCTAAAGTTTCAGCTGAGGAAGATCTCTGCCGTGCTCTGGCACAGCAGATGTGAAGCCAAGGCTGACTGTCTTTATGGGATTAAGCCCCATTATCTGACTTCAGTTTGCAAGAGGTTGATTTGTGGTCACTGGATTTAGCACAAAGGGGTGCAAAGTTTTCCTCTGGGCCAAAGGGAATAGTGAAGGCAAAGCAGCCTCAGCTCTGTGGAGGAAAGCAGGTTGTTGGTTACTGCTAACACCTTTAGTCCAGCACAGGCAAATTCACTCTCTGGTAAGAAGGCTCACAGGGCTGGCCAGGTAGGTGAAAACCCTGGCTGCATTCTCCCACAAGTCTGAAAGACTCAGAAAACCTAAAAGCTGGAAGTGCAGTACCAAGACATTGGTCATAGTGTGATGCCAGCGGTATGGTGCAGAACAATTTTAATTAGTTCTGTGAAGTTATTCCATTTACAAATGTATTTTTTGTGCTGTGCTAATTGAACATGGAGAAATTAGCAGCCCCACAGAAAGGCTGTGCACTGGAGTGTAAAACAGGTTGAACAGACTAATCATTTCTGGGGGTGCCCAGGCGGTTTGCTGGGTGCATTACCGCTTATTTGCTTGTGGCTGCCCCGATGGAGCACAGTGGTGTGAGGGGCCTTCAGAGGAGAGACCAGACCTGCTGACTGATGTCTGCACCTGGATTTTAGGAAGAGGGCAGAGGGATATCTGCTATAGACCTGCTGTCAGATTTTAAGCTAGCATTTCAGAGGCATCGAGGTGTCTGTCAGGGTCTGTTCAGAAGTATTTATGGGAATTACATTTGCTCCCCAGTGCTCTGTTTCCCTGCCTGTGAACGTATCCCACAGGAGGCTTGTGAAGATGAGTGCATTTCTTTTGCAAGGTGTTCGTATTCCTCCAGAATGGAGAGACATTAAATGCTATAAGTGGCTTAACCTAATGCTTTTGCAGCTTCATGTGAGAGCTTTTGCAAGAGTAACAGAAGGATGTTGAAAGAGTTTGGCTGCAGTCCTGGCACCTGCCTGTGCTGAACCCTGCTGGCTCTGGGAGCCGGGCTCTGCCTGTCCCCCGCTGCCAGGAGGAAGGCTTGTGTTTGCATTTGTGGGGATGCTAAGCTGCACGAGCTGCTGGTGCCAGCAGCTTGTACGTGCGCTTAACCCAAGTGTTAGCTGAGGTTGGAGGTGTCTCTGAAGTTGACTTTCAGAACGCTTTAAAATGCAAACTCTCAATGTGATTCTCCTCTGCTGTTTCAGCACAGGGTTTCCTAGCAGTGCTCTATCTTAGCATGACAAGGTCAGCAGCAATTACACTGGCATTGGAAATGGGAGCCCCTTCCTGACCTTGGAGTGCTGCTGCATTAACATATAAAATGGACAAGTGATTTAGGTAATGAAAAGATTTGGATTTGGTCATGGATTGAATGAGGCTTCTAGAGCCAATGTGCTTACTCATCAGATGACTCACATCTTAGTCATTTTCAGAATAAGTGCTTCTCTTTTTGGTGCTTCCAGAATGGCATGGGTAGCAATGAGCTTAAAATTTCCACCCCCCCCTTTGATAATTTAAAAAAAAAAAATCTAAAAAAGGAATGATTGTAGGAGGGAAGACAATACAGTCAAATCAAGGCCTTTGGAAAGAACAGGATGGGATGGTTTATCAGACAGAAGGAGAAACACTTCTATCTGCTAAGTAAGGTGCACGCCAGGTACTTAGCCTGAATTTTATAGCACTGAGACTTTAATTTTGTTCTTTGTTTCCTGGTCAGGCAGAGTGATCTCATACTTCAAATCAGACTTCTTAAGTTTTATTCTTGGAGTACTCAAGTGAGTCCATGTTATGGTCAGGTGTAAATCTGAGCCTATTCTCAAATTCCCGTGCTACCAGCAGTACATAAAAGCATCCTTAGATGGAAGCTGGCTCCTGAAACACTCCCAAGATTGTTGTGCAAATAGAACCCTGCTCTCCTCAACTTCTATATGTATTTATATTTTTCATTACTAAAATATTGAAGAAATTTACTTGAAACCTGATTGTTCAGAAATGTGCACGTGTTTAAGCAACTGTGAGTGGCATAGCTGAGAACCTGGGGAAACAATGAAAAATTACTTTGTAATCCACTGCCAGCTTTATATGGCAAATAAACTGGGATTTTTTTTTTCCTTTTTCTTCCTAATCTTTCTCCTTGTTTCTAATCTCAGTCATCCTGCAACAAATGTCACACAGGCTATTCCTGATCTAACCAGGTTCACGATGAATCAGGTGAGCTCAGAGTGGCTTGGTGTGATCTCTGCTTCTTGACCTGCGCATGGCTGGGCGGCAGCCAAAGCAGGAGAGCAACACGGGGCCTTGCTGCCAGCTTAGGCATAGGCTTTGCTAGGCTGGATGTGGTTAAACTCTTATCAGTCCTTCAGATATTGAAAATGGGGATGCACTGATTGTCAATAACAAGTCTGTAAGCAGGACTCCAGTGCAGACATTTTGATTGGTGCTAGGAATGATGATGTAGTGTTGTTATAAAGAAATGATACTGGAATTACTCTTATAATGGTGTATTCAGTTATAGGGCAAGTACAAAGTCAAATGAAGTAGACAGAGGTTGGGAATCAGAAATTTTGGATTCTCTTACTGAGCATTGCAGAGAATGAGTGTTTCTTCCTAACTCCTCTCTGTAAATGTTCTCTCGGCTGTCAGTGAATAGGCACCATCTGTAAAACAGTGGTAGGTCACAGCATGTGACAGATACTATGTAAATGAGAATTTCCCATTGAAATGTATTGGGCTACAATTTCAAAAACAGGAAGCTGAAGAATAGGGTTTTATTGTTCAACAGAACTGGTGAAAGGAAAGCCAAAAATAGTTTTCTTACTAGTGTCCTTTGTCAGGTACTAGAGAAATTCACAGACCTGTAGGTTTTAAGCTCTCTGTAATTGTCTACGCTAGATCTCCTGGGTCACAAGTGTGGAGGATTTTACCAGCAGTCCGTTTTGGAGAATTCAAGTCAAGAGGAATTTACCACTTCCTCAAGAAGTTTTCCTATTTGTTTTGCCTCTTTTAATTACAGAAGTAGTTTATTTGTGTTCTCTGTTTTAAAAAGCAAATAACTTACAGGATTGCTGCTAAACCTCACAGGCAACAGAATTAAACTAATACATGATAACAGTGTTATAAGAAAGGCAAACATTAGCAATTTGGTGGTGTTGCTGCCCAGAAAACCTTCCAGGTGAGATTAGTTTATGTGCAGGGAATGCAGATAAAGCTGCCTCCAAGTGTGTTACCTCTGTGGGTTTATTTGTACTTCTGCTTGGTGTTCGGTTGATGATATTGGGTGTTTCTGGCATCCCTTTCCAAATGAGCATGTGTGTGTGTGTCTTCTAAGAAATCAACAAGCAATTAGGAAAGCATGGGAGACTACTGTGTTCCCTGCCTCCCCATGCACCTCTCATGGGCTTGAGTGCCTGCAAAGCAAACAGCCAAGGCAGTCTGGGGGCAGAGAGGGACAAAGTGAGAGGAATTGAACAGGAGCTGCATCCAAATGTGATGCTGGAGCATCTTTAGCCTAATCATGGGAGCAGTGATTTTTAGAAGACTTGATCTGAGCATAGCTGATCTGGGTGAGACCTTCCCTCAGCCCTCTGCCACCCTGCAGCTGGCTTGCGTCCTCACTCCCCATGCTTTGCGTGCAGGCAGCTGCAAACTCATCCAGTCCGAGGCCAGCCCTGCCTCTGTGGTGTGTGTGGTGCCCTGGAGGGTGCTGGTACCAGGCCCGTGGTGCGCTCTCCTTGCTTGCCACACAGAGCTCGAGGTGGCCATGTGTTGCAGCTTGTAAAGGTGGAAGGAAGAAAGCTGGATAGAGGTGGACCTCATCTAAGAGGATGGATGCAAGGGGAATTATTTCCAGTCCTTTCTTGAGCCCTACTAGGCTTGAAAGAGCTGTAAATGCAAATGTGGAAGAAAATGCTGTTGTCCTCCTCCCCTCCTGGGAAAGCAGCCCTGAGATGGCTCCAGTGTAACTGGGCAGCGCTCTCGTTTAGACACATGTGAAATGCATTCACCCAGACACTCACAAGAGCATTTTCACGTTTTTGGGGCTGAGATTTTCAGTGTTGTTCACACTTCTGCACATGAATGTTGTCCCTTCTGATGTCCTGAGACCATAGTTAAAGTTCAAGTATGTGCTTAAGTGTTTTGCTGGAGTTGAGCTGACATCTCCATCCAGAGAGAAGTAGTGTGTTGAGAAACTCGGTGACTGCATACAGACTAATTGTTCTGAGATGCACCCTGGAAGGTGCTGAGCATCCTGGCTGGGAGCCAGCAAGACTTTTAAATGCATGCTTTGTTTTTTTTTTTTTTCCCCCACATTGTTACCAGTTTTGTTCTTTGATTTCTTTTCTGCTGGCAACTAGAGAAGGATATCTGAGTAGCCAGAGCAGTGTAATTCATCTGCCAGTAATATGGTGACCTGTACTGCAGGGGTGTCTAGTGGGACATGGGACAGCTGATGGGAGCAGGTATTGCTACTGGTGCCCAAGTCAATTGGCTTCAGATTTTCTCTTCTTCATTCTGCTGCTGGACATGGGGCAGGCCAGACTGCTTGAGCAGTGCTCAGACTACATTTGTAAACCACATCCCACCTTTCCACGTGTCCCTGCTTGCTTATTAAACTGCAGAGATCGTATTCCCTTCCCTGCTTTCCTCTTAGACTGTATTTGCCTTTCCCTGCCTTGAAAATTTTGGTGCCAAACTGCCAAATTCAGGTTGTATTTGGAAGTGTTGTCATCCACTGCGGAGCCCAGGGCAGAGCAGAGAGAAGCCTAAAAACCCTCTAGGGTTGCCAGCTTCTAATTGCCATGGGGTTTTCGGGATGATGTGCTTCGGCTTTGCCTGCTGTGTGCAGGAGAAGAGTGCTACAGCCCTAGTCGGAGGCTGGGAAGGAGGCTTTGATTCTGTAAAGATGGCCCCATGCATGCTGCCGTCAATATGGGCTGTGTCTCTTCTGTCGCTATGTCTGCAGCTGGGGAACTCCTCCTGTAGCTTAGCATGCCTCTCTGGGGCTGGGGACAGGGCTGGGGCATGTGAAGCAAGACTAAATCCTGTGTTGCTGTTGAAAACTGCACTTCCCTCAGCAGGGGATGTCTCCTTGCCAGCAGATTCACTCCTGTCTTCCTGCATCTGCTGACTTGATGGCCAGAATTGTGCATTTTTCTGCTCTTCTTGTTGCGGCTCTGCAAAAGTGACAGAGTTGTTGGATGGCTTTTCACCATTTCTCATGCTTCAGAAAGCATCTGGCTGATTGGGTATGACATGCAGTACTTGTCCTGAGCCACAGGGAACAGGGGAACTACTCTGGTGTCCCAGGCACAGCGTGGCACTCCGACTGTGGCTGCTGGTCAGCCCCAGGCTCACTGTGCACAGCCAGAATTGCAGGAGTGCCACTAGGGTGCCCCAGGGTGGTATTTTCACACTTGTTTTTCCAAGTAAAGCTGTACCTGGAAACTTTTGGTGCTGCAAAGCCTTTTTCATGCTCTGACAAGTGCTGAGATTATCATCAGCCTAAATTTCTGGACTAGCATTGCAGTGACTCAAAAGAACAGCTTTCTCCCCAGCAGCCTCTCCCTAGTGACTCGCTGGATAATCTCCAGTCATTGACCTTGGGGCTTTGAAAGTGCATTTTGGCTTAAAGAGCTAAAGCTTAAGGCTTCAAAGGAATTGGGAAGCCTCCTACCCTTTAAATTTTTAAGCAGTGTGGGTTATGTGTGCATGGACAGGGGCCATTTACCTGGTTCTGACTTCTGCAGGATCTGTCGCTCATCCCGCCTGGAGCCTGTTCCCTCTGTACAGAGAGCCTCTCTGCCGCCTTTGATTTTGTGCAGGTTAACTGAGGCTGTGTTTTCAAGCCCTGGGGTTTCTAAAAATGTGAGGATTATCAGAAGGTGGGAGTTTGCCATGTGAAAATACAGCAAATACTCTGAGCTCTGAATTTGAAGGCCATTTGTCTTTTCTCATAGCATTCCCCTCTTCTTGTCTTGACCTGTGTGATAGTTCTGTGCTTTGCCTCTTGCCTTGAGGTATGCAGATTTGCAGAGTTGATGAAGACCTTCTGCCCATGGATGCTTAGTGATGGGTGCTGGGATCATTTCCCTGGCTAAAACTCTTTGCAGAGATCACCTTGAGTAGAAATTTCCGCCCATATTTGAACCACTGGGAAGATGATGACTGTGCTGTATGTTTTTGTTGTAGATTGGCAATCCTGGAACAGCTGGAAATTAATGTTTTTAAAATGTCGGGAAGACTTTTCACTGAAGCTGGCTTACAGAACTAAGCAACTCGATATACACCCTGAAATACTTCCAGATCTCTCAAAGGCAGCTGAAAGCTTTTTGCTTCTCTGGGAGGAAGATGAACCTCTGACAGACATGTATAAATGTGAACTTGCTGTGCCTGGTGGCTTGTTTAGTTTGTTGTGGATGCTTTTTAAACATTAACTTCAATGCTGATCTGTGCTGTGAGATCTGAGGCTAGCAAAGGTATCTTGATGCTGAATTACTTTGCTATGTTGATGATCTATATGTGTGCTTTCCCGGGTCCCACTTTGCTGCTCCTAAACTATACGCAGTGATTTGCTTTTCTGTCATTGAATTCTTATGTATTGTGCAACAGTAGAAATCTGAGCATCTGTGAGCACCTCAAAAGCAGAATTAACCATGGCAGTTGGTATGGAAGGTACTGATGGCTGAGGGGAAGAGGTAGGCAGGACTGAGAAGTATGCTGGTGAAATAAATGAATTGGGGAGGAGGAGAGAAACAGCATGAAAGTGTGCAGGCTGTCTGGGTGCCAATGTGCAGCTGCAGGCTGAGACACCGCTGCTGAAGCAGCAGCCAGTCTGTACAATTTTGGGTTGCTTCTTCCTTCCTCTATTTATTTATTTTGCTAGTGTATATCATGGGCTCCACTGAGGAAGCAGGACATTGCTCAGGTTCATGGGGCCTTGCTGCAGAATATATACCAGAAATTTGGGAATTCGAGTAGAAAAACAGTTGCAGGCCCTGGGTCGAGCTGGAAGAATTAATGGTTGGGAAACCTCTCAGTTCACTTGTAACCTGCGTAGGTTTGATGCAGAGCGCTGAAAGAAATGCAGCATAACCTGTTTTTTACAAGGCTTCTGTAAGCTCCTGGCAGGAGGAGGGTGGCATGTTTTCCTCTGTGTTCCTCTTCTCTGCAGCTTTTGAGTCTAGCTGGGCAGAGGAAGAACCATTGGAGGCGTGAGGTTCCTGCATGTGAGGCGGATGTTGGCAGCAGGTAGGGGATGGGGCTGGAGAAGGTCTTCTCCAAGTGTGTAAATGCCTCATGGGGGGAGACAGTAAAGAAGGTGGAGCAAGACTCATCTCTGTGGTGCCCAGGCAACAGACAAGAAGCAATGGGCACAAGCTGAAATACAGGAAACTAATTTAAAATGAAAAAACTTTCTTTTTTACTGTGTAGCAGGCAGCTGAATGGAGGCTGCCATGCTTGAACAAAATGGTCTTGCAAAGGGAGCAGGCAGGCTGTTCCCTGTGGTCTGTGGAAGGTGGGTGCAGCCATATGTGATGTGTGTGGTCCTTGTGGCTTCTGGCCTCTGGTTTAACATGTGCAAGCACCTACTGCAGGCTCCTTGGGATGCTCTGGCGCAGGAGGAAGTCTGTAGCCCCGCTACGGAGCAATTGCAGAAGATATTGCTTACACTTGTTTTCTGTTCTTCAGGGTCACAGCTTGGTGTTCAAGTGCTGGTTTGCCTGGTTGGCAGGCTCCCCTGCTTCCCTGAAGCCTTTGCTGCAGGCTGGGCTTATCAGGCTTAAAAAACAGACCTTAAACTAAAAGCAGAGGGCAGATGCCCTGTGCCATGTCTGTTCACGCAGACCTGTGCATGTGCTCATTGCTGTGCATCGTGGTCTTGGTTCTATTTCTCTTATATTCCTCTTTCTTTCCGTACCACAAGAGATGCTTTCTGTAGGCTGTTCGCTACTGCCTTGGGCCCATTTTGATCGGATGTGTCCTGCTTCATAACACGGTCACCTGAAGGCACTGCAGCAATTGCAGTAGTTTAGAGACAGGTTTGATTCAAGTGCTCAATTCTGCTCCCATCAGATCAGAGGGGATTTGGCCATTGTGGAGTGTTACACCTCACCCTTGCAGACAAATATGCCATTCAGCTCCTTTTGAAATCTTTGTTTTGGTTTGTTCATCACTATCTTCTTCTGTGGCAATTTTGAGGTATCATTACAGATCACAGCAGAAGATAGCTCATTTGAGACAAATCCCTTTCCCTTAGAACAATGCAAAAGTTTTTTTTTTTCTTTAACCTGCCATTTACCTCCCCACGAACAGACATCTGAAAAGTCATTACTGCAATGAAGACTGTAAATATTAAAGACTCCGTAATTCTGAGGTAGTTATTGCTTATGAATCAATGGAGTCTGGCTACTGCCTTGCTTGTTAATATTTTACAAATAATCTAAACCTTTCAAACCTCATGGAATCTGACATTCACAGTTATTTTTTGAAGCATCCCCTCGCCGGCTGTTGAAATGCCACCGCCAGCAAGCTGTGCTCCCTGCCACTGCTGCCCCTCTCCTGGGAATTGTGTGCCTCTCAGCTCAGCAAGTGACAGCAGCTGTGACACCTCTTCCTCCTTTTCCTCCTCTTCCCTGCTCAGGTTCAGCCCCAGGAGTCTGCTCCCTCTGCTGCACAAATTCTGCACCAACGTACAACCTTACAAGGAACTACACATCTACAACATCAATGTGTGAGTTGATGTTGCCCATGCCCACCTGTGCAACCTCAAGCTGTAACAGTGTGTGCTCTTACAGTTGGTGGTCAGAAGGCTGCTTTTCCACTGGATTATGGGGCTCAGCTTTCCCTGTGCATGTTGCAAGTTGTGTTTGGGGTATTTCCTGTGCTCCTGATGGGTATTGGAAGAGGAGGTTAGGGTAGGCAGGCTCTGAGGTCTGGGTCAGCATCTGCTGAGTGCCAGATGGGAGCACGCTCAGGAGCAGCTTTGCAAACGGGTCTCTCTTTTGCTCTTGTCTGACATCAAACTGAGTGATTCAGATGTTGTCCAGGCTGTGTGTGCGTATTAACAAGCCCCATACCTTCATACTGCTTTCCCTAGGGTCACTTGGAGGTAGGGCAAACCATCTGATACAGCTGGAGACATGCTGGGACATGCAGCATGACCAATTTCTGTGCCCTCTGCCCATGCCAGCCTCCTCCATCCTCCTGCCCTTCATTGCTGTGGATGCCAGGCTGGCGCAGCAGCTGGGACCCTTTCCCCACAAGGCTTTTGTGTCCCTTGTCACAAAAGCAAACGGGATTTGTTATAATCTGAGCTCAGGTGGTCTGCAGGGACGGTGTGGACGTATGGAGTTGGGTGTTGGGATGTGCTGGGTTTGTGGTCACTATTGCGATGTTGCAGAGATGGTGAGTGGAGGCATTTAACATCATTGCAAGCAAAACCTGCGGGATATGTGGGCTGAGTGCCTCTCATGCTTTCTCAGCTGTAATTTGCAAAATAAAACCTTCTCCAGTGTTCATACACTGATAAACAGCTTTAAAAGACTAAAGCAGAAGCGAATATAGTCTAGCATCAGGGTCTGACATCCACAAGTCTTGCTGAACCTCTTTGCTATAAAACATGGCAGCTAAACCTGCCATACAAAAGTAATTTGTAACCAGGGCTTGAGTACAAAGGAGCACAACTCCTCTTTGATTCATTGGTGTTGTCCCCACCAAAGCCATAGTTAAATGTGCAGACGTAGCTGCCCACAGTCAATTAATGTTCTGGCAGGGCTCCTGTTTCACCGGCGTTATCTGGAATGTTCAATGTTAATATTGCTCTTGCTTAGATAGATTTGGCACTCCTCAATGTTTTCTTGTTACAGGAATTTCCTTAAGTAGAAACTTTTTCTTCAGAGTAATTTTTGGTTGATTATTGCTTATATATGCAATTAGTGTAATTGCATCTGATTATGCAAATTTATTTAATCATATAATTAGAACATGGAGGGATGAAATATAATGCAGTTGGGAAGTCTTTTGTAAAACTTCCTGAGCTCAGTACTCTCATGCACAAGGTGGTTGTTATCTTTCATGCTGTAGGCTGGTAGACTGGAGATTTTAGCTCAGCATCCTGGCTAGTTTCAAAACATATTTAAAACGCGCTGTTAATGGCTCTTGAAACTGGTTACATGGCATTTATGGTGTGAAGGCTTGTATCTTTTATTTTTTACGTGATAATATCAGGAGCTTGCTGCTGAGCTCAGCCAAGCTGTCTTACATCCGCATCCGCACCTTTTACTGAGGGCCATGAAAGCTTCAGTCCTGCATTGGACCCAAACCCCTGGATCCTGTCTGCAGCCAGGGTGTCTCATGGGGAAGAGGAGGAGAGCAACACAAGCACGGAGTGATGGGCCCTCGGGATGCTCATTGCCTGTAGCTCAGGGGCTGAACTGGCCCCAAAATCCCTTTTGAAAACACCCTGCCTTGGCAATGCATATACAGACTGAGGAGGAGGAGGTAGAAATGGTGCATTTTCCAGACTGTGGTCTGGAGATGTTTGTTGTCATTCAGGAAATCTGGCAGGAGCAGGGGCCTGAACCTGCTTTTCAAATTTCTCATGCAGTGCTTGAATTACAAAAACACTGTTCCTTGTCACTCAGTGGTTACTTTTAAAGCTGTGCTAGGAGACTCACAAAAGTAATCAAAGTGCCTCGCTTTTATGATCTAATTTTCAGCTGTGGCACAACAGCCAGGCTCACTGCCAAGAACTGTGGAGAGAAGAGGGAAAAAGACTAGGATGATTATTGCAGGATCGAGTGATTTCTCAGCAAGACACGATTGTCTGTGCTCTGAAACAAGAGCCTTGTAAGCCACAGGATAAAGCAAACGTATGATGTGTATGCAAAAAGCACAAGCAGTATATTTTTATTTATTATTTGGGTTGTATTAATGTCCCTGCTTCTAGTTGGGAATCGGTACCAGAAACAATTACCCTCTTCCCAGCGAGAATGCAGTCCAAATGGCCGGTCTGGTGAACATCTGTCTTGATTATTTGTGCAAGGGCTGTGGGGATTTGCTTTCTTTTTGGCTTCACAGGGCCCCAGCTTCTTGTCGTTCTTCACCGTTTGGTTTGCACTGCCTTTTAGCCAGTGGATGTCTGAACGTGGTTTTCACAGATGCCGAGAAGCTTGTGTGCTTCTCCAAGGCCTGATTCCTCACAGCAACAGTGTGAGTGGAGACGGGCAGGAGGCAACCTCATCTTCAGGTGCCCTGCTTGGTGTGCCGGGGTGAGCAGAGCTCAAACGAAGGCCGATGTGCTCTGAATTGAATTGCTGCAGAAAAACTGAACCCTCTAGCTGCTCTCCCACCAGAGCAATGAGACCTGTAAGTGGTTGACTCCTTAGATCTGAAGAGCCATGTGTTTCAAACCATTTCATGCTTGCAGGGCTTGTGGCAGCTCAGATGTTGCTCTGGTGCATGGCTGTGGGACAGAAGTCCCCCTTAAGCTTCTCCAGACTGAGGGTGTTAGAGCAAGCTGGCTGGACGTCAGGCAAGTGCCTCCCCTGTGTATAAGAAGTTGATGGGGTGAAGGTGGGGGGTGTGGAAACACTTGCCTTATGTCAGGGTAGTGGACTAATGCTGAGTACTTGGGGAAGTCCCGCAGATCCAGCTGCAGATCAGGGAGCACAGGAGAGAATCCAGGATAGAAATAGTCATAGGCTGTATTGCTTGGTGCAGGGAGACAGCTCAGGCTCTGGAAGGGACTTGCTGACCTAATATTTCAAAAATGTCATTCGAGGAGCTGTTCAGGACTTGGCAGCCCAGCTCTAGACTTGCTGCTTCTCTCCTTAAAGGGAGTGCTTTCTGGTGCTGGTTGACAGCAGTCAGAGCAGATCCTTCATCCTGGCTGTGCTGCTGTGGGGGAGCATCTGAAGGAAACACAACACAAGCAGAGGGTGATACAAGATAGGGCTGGATGTGCAGCCCAGCTCTGCCCCAAGGCAGGACTGAGTTCCTGGGGGGTGGGGGGGGTGGGGTGTGTGTCTGACCTGAGCTGAAGGAAGCTGGTGATGGAGATGACATCCCCTCTGCAGGCAGCCTGTCCTTGTATGGGGCTGCCTGTACCATTTAGAAAACTTGGCCTGTTTCCTGACCTTGCTAGTGTATATTAAAGCGGCACACTAAAGCCTTCAGTGATCTTTGGGACCTCTCTTGCAGAGTGCCCGTGGGTCTTGTGGGGTCAAGAGGCACCTAATGGACATGGCCTTCAAACAGTTTTCAGAGTGACGTCCCTGCCAGCCCCCATGCTGGCACAGAGGATGCCATCCACAGGCATTTGAAGAAGTCTCCAACCCTGAGCAGCAGCAAAATTGCTGCCTGAACGCTTTCCATGCAAATGCTTGTTATAGTTACTATTCACCATGACTTACTTTACTGCAAAGGCCCTTGATGCCTCAGCGCGGGGCAGATGTGTTCTCAGAGACAGAAAGGGGAAGCAGGACAAGGTGGGGCTGAGGGCAGCATCATTCCTCTTAACCTGGGAATTGTGACAGATGAAGCTGTAAAGTCACTTTTCTGGGTAGCCTGTAGCAAAATCAGGAAATGAAGCTGGATTTGCTGAGACCCAGGGCCTCTTAACCTCCCCATCCTCCCTCATAGGAACATTTCTAGTTAGCCAAATGGAAGGACAAAGCAGTAAACTAGACTTACAATTTTTTATTTTTCAAACAATGCTTTGAAATACTTTATTGAGCAGCAAAATTAATTGCATTTGCTCATCTCCTGCTCCCACGTACAATACAGAGAGATTTTCTCCAGAATCATATTATTTTCAAAAGGGTATTTTGTACTGTGCTCAGTGCCTGTCTGGGAAACATGTGCAGACATTTGATAAATATATTGTGGAAAAGACTGTTGAAGTGGCAGTCTGCTTGCAGCAGAGGAATAGCTACAGGGAAAAATGGTAAATAAGATATGCATAAGTAAATTAATTTTGCTCGTATAAGCTTGTTTGCAGCTTTAGTTCATGTCTGCAGCATAATCCTCTGATCTACAGCAGGTGTTTAGTGTTGGGGGCATCAGGCTGGTGACCCAGAGAAGAGCATTGGGCCCAAAGCTGCGCAGGAGCTTGTACAAGGTGGTGGTAGTGTCTCTGTTTCGCTGGGATTTCCCAGCACAAGGTGCAGTTGTGTTACAGCCTGACAAACGGCAAATCCACAACTGATTTTTGCCTTGCAGAAATAAATAATTGCCTTTTGTACCGAGTTTTATGTACAGTAAGACTGGTCTGTGCATAACTGATTTGCTTATTCAGAAACCATTGCTTTCCAATATAGTTTTGGAGGATTTATCATTCAAAAGGAATCCTTCAAAACAGCAGAATCTGAAACAAAGCCCAGCTCTACTGATGAATGATTATTTTATTTAGGTCTTGCTGGATTATTTTAGCCTACTTTTAGCAGCAGTGTGTTATTTGTTGTGGTGCTGTATGGGTCTATTTGTTTTGATCGGATGAACTGATTTATGCAATTTATCTTAAGTTTGTCTATTTAAGTGGTCAATTAGCTGAAGATTTATTTTGCAGCCTGAGTAGTGGGTTTGAGCTGTGCCAGTGTGTTCTGCTGCTTTTGAGGGGATGATACCCTGCGGTGCCTGCTCTGGGCAGTGAAGAGCTGCACAGGTGGCTAACAAATTGCTGTTTGCTGGGACCTGACTGCTGTTCCTAGTGCTTCTGGCTTTTTTTTTTTTTTCCTGGCTGAGCACTGAGGATGTGTGTGAGACACCCAAGTGTTCAGTCCAGGTGGGTGGTTTGTGGGTTTTCACAGGCAGCCACACAGCAACACAGGCAGATGCTTCCCTCCCCTTGCTCCAGCAGAAAACCTTGTGGAAGAAGATGGGGGAGCTGGAGACTTCAGTCACAGGTTGATTTTCCTCTTGATGCTCCCTAGGAGCAAGATGAGCTGTGGCTGTCCAGAAGCTAAAGCTGCTGCAAGGAAAGGCCTTGGGTTTGTTTCTGTAGGCAGAAGAGCAAAGCCAGGCTTTTAACTCAGGGTAGAATCAGAGGTTTCCTCCTATCCCCTTGTGTGAGCTGGATTAAATGGTGAAAGCCTTTTTACTCCCCTCCCTCCCTTCATTTAACATAGTTTCCCTGATTGAAGGCAGCACACAGGCTGGAGCACTGGACTGCAAGGAGAGCTGCAGCCCAGCCGTGGCAGCGCAGAGGGTGGCTGCCGATGATGGAGATGTGAGCTGGAGCTCTCCTGGCCATGCGAAGTGGCCATGGGAAGCTGCTGCCCTGCAGGCAGGGCTGGAGGCTGCTCTGTGCTTCCCAGGGGATGAGGTGCTGATCTTCACCCAAAGCCAAGTGTGCAGGCATCCCATGAGGAGTCCTTGCAAGTGTCACAAAATGTGCTGCTTCGCAGGCTCTGGAGTGCAGGGAAAGCCTCTTCAGAGACAGCAGGGTGGCTGCAGGCTTGTGGTTGCCCTGACCTGATGCTCCTAGGTCAGCTCAGAAGCTTTCCAAGTGCAAACAAGCATTTTGCAGACAGCAAGCCCTCTGCGGACTTCCTGCAAAACTGTTTTGAAGGACAGGATTGTGGCTGAGCCAGTGCAGAGCTGCCGCTGGCTCTCTCGCTTGAAGCCTGGTTTGGGGGCTGTGGGAGAGCAGGGGGATCTAGCAGAGCAGGGAAGCTCATGCAGGGAAGCTCATGCTGCTTTGCCTGTGGCTTTGTGGGACCACATGTGGTATACGCTGGACTGAACCCTACACCCCTTCCCTCGCTGTTGTGGGCCACCCGCCGTTGCCTGCATCCTGGCTCTGAAAGGGATTTGTGCTTTGGAATTTGAAAGGTATAAATATAGTTGTAGTAGAAGCTTTTAAAGCTGATCTCACCATTTCATTACTGTTTTGAGCGAGTGACACTTCTGTCAATTTGTTTCAAACAAGCCTGCAGAAAAGGCAGGAGAAGGGGGGAAGATTATACCCGGGTGGAGACGGAGGGGAAGGAGATGAACAGCAGGCTGTAGGGAAGAACGTGGTGGATTTGGATGCTTCCTTTCTGTGACGCTGCGTGCCCAGTGTGTGCCTCCTGTGATTGGCACACAACCTAGGGTGAAGCCTCCCATCCAGATTTTTCTCTAGTTTCCTAGATTTTCGTATTGATACGAAAGATGGCTTGAGCTTGGCTGCTGCGCTTCTGCAGAGAACTCGAGAGGTCATCTCTCTTTGCAGTGGAGTTCAGCTGTAGTGTGTTCAACTGAGTGTTGTTTGGCAGCTTTGAGCCACGCTCAACCTTTGCTCCATGCTCCTCGACAAGGGTGTCGTGTGTGTTCCCCGGCTGATGCTGGATGGGGCTTTTTGAACTCACTCACTCCCACCCTTTCTCATGTAAATTAAACGTCACCAGTGTGAAAACAGGGCGATGCAAGTGTCACCTGGCTTGCAGGGATTTTTTATGCACGACCTACTTTGCATGTAGAGAATCAAAGGTTGCAGTAATTCAGAGTTAAACCTACACTGAAATTCACTGGATGCAGTCCAGGATGCTGTGACTAAAACAAAGTTCTCCCCCCTGCCCCCCCCCCCCCCCCCCCCCCCCCCCCCAAAAAAAAAAAAAACCCACAACCAAAAACCACTGGGCAGAGGGATGACATGATGGATCCTGCAGCACTGCTCCTTCAGAGGTGGTTAAGGGATGACAGCCATGTGCTGGAGAGGATTGTTTCCTCCTCTGGACTGTGCTGGGAAGACTGAAATCTGTTTTAAATTGAGACTGAAACTAACATCCAGGAAACAGTGATTTATTTAGCAGTTTTAGTTTTATATTACGTTTTTGTGTTCTGTAGGTCTTTTCCAAAGGAAAAGCTGATTTCCACATGGTGGTAATTATTAAGCATTGTTGATTTGCAGCTCAATGTAGCTTTTAGACATGGCGGGCAGCAAGGTTAATGTGTATTTGCACACAGGCTGCAACTATGGGGTGCCAGGGGCAAGCCTGGAACCAGACTTGCTTTTAAATTCTGCCTTTGCTGTTCACTATGTTGCAAATAAATGAGAATGTGGAAGTCACCAGCTGTGGCTTGGCTATCAGACACTCTCCAAGGCCCTACAAGGCAAGAGAGACACCACTGTGGAGCCCTAAATGTCTGTGGATTTGCTGCTGTGCATGTTGGATTTGGATACATACCAGAAGCTCTTGTACCCTATAAATAAGAATGCAAGAGGTCAAAAGCTTGACCCTTTACCCTCAGCTTGTTAAGAAGCTGTACTTCTCCTTCTGTAGCTAGACCAGCAATCAACCGGAGCTTACAATAAAGGGAGAAGTTCTCTTCAGCTGTGTCACTTCTTACACATCAGATAAAATCTCATCTTTATTGCTTTCATATCTAGCTCTGCTTGGGTTTGCCTTTCCTTCTGAGTGTTTGCAACTTGTTTACGTCCTGCCTGTGTGTTGCCTTCGCTTTCTTTTATGTTGGAAGAAGCTGAAGATGGGTGCCTTGGTATGTTTTTGTTGAGTGAACATTATTCATTTACCTCTGTGTTTCCTTTTAGGTATTTCATGGAGGGATTCCTTCATGCCACATGGTGTCTGTGAGTGTTAGCATTGCAGCTCTCTGCAGTGCCATCTGAGACCATACAAGCTGGATGCAGTGATGGGGGACTCTCCAACAAATGCCATGGATGGAGGCATAGACACATGCTGCAAAGACACGCAGACTGAACTGGCAGAGCGGGTAGCAGCCATAGATGTGGCTGTTGGCACAGACAGAAGTGACCAAAATGGTGAAGACAACACTGAAGAAAATGACACAGTCTTTTCTGATAACGTAAAAGACATCCAAAGAAATGGAGTCAACAGTGATGTGGGAATGAATGAACTTCTGCCTTCCCAACGATCAGAAGATGCTCGCTGGAGGCATGTTCCCAAGAGACCTCTCACTAGACCTGTCCTATCAAGTAGGAAGCTGTCTCTTCAGGAAAGATCATCAGGAGGTTATTTGGCTTCTAGCAACACTCCAGGTTATGGTCCTTATGCCACAGGGCCATCACCACGTATAATGAGGAGACCAACGATAGAGTCCAATCGGGTCTCCATATCGGATTCTGAGGTAGGCATGTTCTCCCCTAGAACTGTGGTGTCGAGGTAAGGTAAGTTTTTCTGAGCTGCTTAATGGGAGCCTTCAGTCTTTTGGAGCAGTAAGTCTGAGAGCACTGTTTTTTTTCTAAGAGGAAAAAAAAACCCCTTGAAACCAGGGATTGTATTAGCTTGGAATGGCCAAACACCTCTGCATCCATGCCCCAGACCTCTACTGGGTGTAGCCCTGGTCCTGACATTTGGCTCCTCCAGCCTTCACCTGCCTGGGATAGTCCTGTGGGGGGGCCGGGGATGCCTGTTGTGCAGCGGTAGCATGCAGAAGGCCTGTCAGGCTGTTCAGAGGCAGGGCTGGAGCCAAATGGCTTTGCTCTTGTGTCCCTGCTGTGTATGCCCTTTGGGAGTTTATCAGTCACAGCAGCTTTGCTGATGGTATTTTATGGATTTAAGCTTCTGGAGATTATGTATCTCCTATTGTGTTTTGCCATTATTGAAGGCATGATTTAATTTTATAAAGAGCTTAACTGCACTGGTGTTTCCTATTCCTGTCAGGATTTTCCTTTGTCTCTAAAGCGTTTGTGATAGAAGTGGTAACCGAGGGCTGTGACCCTCCTCCCCAGGAGTGTTGCTGGGTGGCTGTGGCTGTTCCTGCTCTGTCTTGTGGCTGCTGTCCTGGTACCAAGCCTGGGCTCAGACCTGTCCCAGAGGTGTAACGTGCTGTTAGTGGTCAAGTGTATTGATGGAAGCGGCTGCTGGGTGCAGTTCCCTGGGCTGTGACGTGCTGTCATGGGGAGGATGGGGAGCCAAGAGAGGGGCTGTTTGGACCACACTGCCCGCTGTCGTGCTGAAGATGTTGAGACTGCAGCGATGCTCATGAAAGGCCAGGCATGATAGGAGTGGTGTACATGGGTGTTTCTTGAAGCCAAAATGTTTTGAAAAATGCTACTGACTGGGGAAGGATTTTAAGTAGGGAATCTGCTGTCTGGAGTACCAGAGAAGGAATGTTGTTTCAAGCACGGCTGGCAGCTGGTTTGGGAAAAAACACAAACTCATACCTGAATTATCCCCTGAGCCTAGGCTGTGCCTCTTCCTGATACTTTTATCTGCTATTTGTGGAGAAAACCCAAGTTTTCTATGTCCAGCCATTTTTCTCTGGACTGAATTTGTTTCCCAGTCATGTTTGTCTTGTGTTTCTGCTCTTGGGGAATGGGGCAGGGCAGAGGCAGGGGAGGGAGATGTTGGTGGGTGCCATACTCCCTGGTCTTGCTCAGAGGTGCCATAACAGAGAGGAGGCAGCATGGACCTGCTGGCCTTACCCTGTGGGGAAGGCTGCATCTCCTGCCCTGGTGCTGTGAGGAGCCCAGGAGAAGCCTCTTGGTTCACCTTATGACCAAGAGTCTTGTTCTGGTGAAGGATAGGCCCTTTCCATGGGTATTTTCAATCTCTTTCCTCTAGGGCTAGCAGTACAGTGATGCTTACCCAGTGAATTCACCTCTGCTGCTGTGCCCTGGCACTGAGGTGGGACAGAGGCAGCAGCCAGGGGCTCGGGAGCAGTGCCCATCTGAGTCTTCCTTGCCAAGATGATTGGGAACATGTTGCTGAATGTGGCTCTGCCAGTGCCACTGTGCCAACGTGGTGCTCTTGGCTACTGTGGTGCTCCCAGCCATGATGCCTAAATCCTATCGTGGTCCTGCCCTGTGTCATAAGGGACCTCAAATCGGTGGAGTTCAGACTTTTACCACCGTGGGTCCCAGTGAACTGGAGCTTAACATCCGTGTGGCTTAGTGTTTCACTCCTGAAAATTGGGTGTTTTCCCTTTGCACATCTGAGAGGATGGGCGCTGTGCACAAGAAAATCGGCCATTGTCTTCTGGGAAGTTTTACAAGTCGTGTTAGCTGTGAGATGGGTCATGGCATCCCCGTCTGATAAGAGGGTATCTGCAGAAGGTGCACTGCAGAGATTGCAGCTTCTTTGACAGCAGCCGTGTACTTTAATAAGGGAGATGGGGAGGGAGAGGAGCCGGTTCTTGGAAGCGGATGTGACTTGTGTGCCAGCTCTCCTATCCTGCAGTACTTTGACTGTGCCAGGAGTGGGGCTTGTCCGAAATATGTTTCAAAGTAACTGCAGTCTAGTGTGACTAGCACATTCCCATCTGCAAGCAAATTCAGAATACTCTGTCCTCTTCCACAGCAACTGCATCTTGGGGAGCAATAGCTGCTGCTGTGGGGTAGGAAATGGTTAGTTTGAAATGCAGATGCAGAGCCCTTCACTTTGCTGCTCCCGCAGCAGTCTATTACACAGTGCTGTGGTTTTAATGGTGGCTTTGATATAACTATTTAGAGCCCTGGGCCGGTGCAGCCCAGATGCCTAACAAAGCCGTGCTCATTGGAAAGCATCATTCATATTAATGGATTATTGCTGCAGTGGGAGGGGGAAGGGAGCTCAGGCGAGAGCTGTGCGTGTTCGGAGGTGGATGCTTGCCCTCGCAGCAGTGCTCTCAGGAGCTGTGCTTCATCTTCCCAGCTTATAGGGACAGTATCTATAGCCTGTAAGGGATAGCAAAAGGACTAGGAAGATGGTGCATGCTTGTTTGTAGGATAAAGTTTGAGGCTGGCAACTGAATACTGAGAAATAAGTGTTAGATGTGTGACACCATGGCAAGTGTGCAGTCTGCGTGCAGCACAACTTCGGCAGCCTGCGTGCGACCTGCCAGCTGCTGTGAAGCGGTTGTTGCAGGGTAGTTGTGTTCATGGCTCTGAGAGACGCTGGCAGTCCGCATACAAGCTATACAGCTCACCAAGATACAGCAGGGAACTTGGAAGAGAAATGGAGAACGGATCTTGATCTTATGTTGTTACATACATTTGCTTGATATGTTTGCTGTAAGCAATTAGCAGAGCCTTGCATGTGGGCAGGGAAGACTGAGCAAAGCCAGGAGGTAGGGGCAGGGCTTCTAAGAGTTACAGGGAATTCTGATGCTTTTGGTCCTATGGGGGATAAAATAACCCTGTGATGAGAAATACAATCATGGTGTACTTAGCAGCAGCCGCTATTGTGTTTTCTGTTGATCATTTTGATGCACAGAGCCTCAGTGAGCAGGGAGGCTGGTCGGTCACTGACAAGGTCCAGCTCGCTGATCACGGCATTGCCCCGGTCTCTCTGCAAATGACTCTTTGGCACATCTTGTTCTAGGCAAGCTGCATGTTTGTACTTGGGTCCATGTCTCTCACCTGCTTAAAGCCATTTCAGAATTGCTTCTTTCTCGTTGCATTGAGTATCTGTCATCAGTCAGTGCCTTTTGGGTGGCAGGCATCCATCACTCCGGCTTGCAGCTGCTGCCCAAATGAGTTACAGTCTGTGCAAAAATGAAGATGAAGTTTGAGTATTTGGACTTTATCGACGGCACACGTGCGGGCACCGTCCATCAGGAGCAGAGATGGATGGGGCCACAAATCAAAATTTCCTATGTTATGCCGACAGCAATCTAGGATTCCCTCTCCAGTGATAGCAGGAGTGGTGGCTCACTGCCTTGTTGTCAGTGGTTCTGTATCCCTGACTGATCTGGAAAAATAATGGAGAGGTGTGATATGGGGAGACCGGATATGGGGATACAGCAAAGCTGAATTTTCTGTTCTGTGCTGAATTATGGAAGAACCATGTGTTTGGTTAGAGAGAGACACTGCTGAGTTTTTTAATGCTGGTTTAATACTTGTTTGTAGGCTGTGAGGAAAACTTGTATTCAGGGATCAGGGGGCCAAGAGCCAAAGCTGAGCCTGGGAGACTGAGGGAGGCTTCACGTGGTGCTGTGAGCAGGGAATGAATTGTGCTGTCCTGTCCCTGGGACTGATGCCCCAAACGCCTGCCTTCTGAACAGGGTTTCTTGGGTTTGTTATTGAGGAAGATGATGTCTCCTGGGCCGGCAGGGCCGCAGCAGAGCCAGGGATTGTTGTCTTGCACAGAGGCAGTTCCTGATCAACTGACCAGAGCCACCAATTAGCTAATTACCCTGGGATGAAGAGTTGGCAGCTGGTGGTGTCTTGCAGCCGCTGCTGACAAATCTGGATCTGCAATTTTAACTCTGCAAGAGAAGTAACCCATTCTGCTCTCCTGATAGTGGTACTGTCTACTTAATTAACCTGATTTGTCATAGCTCTATCAAAATTGATCTGTAACTTTCAGAATAGGCCAATTCCCTGCTTGTTCCCCTCCTCTCTTAGGTTATTTATGGACCATTGCCTGGAAGGCCCTTTCAGCACTGCCTTCTCTGGGGGTAACCCACTAGGCTGGTGGGATTTCTGCTGCCTTTGCTGCCTATCAGTGATTTGCTCTCAGAAGGGAATGGCTTTGCCTTTTAGCTGTGGAACAGAAGTGATTACGCTGAAGCTATTAAGGTATCTAATTCTGCAGAGCTGAGGCACAGGCCTCAGAGTCTCTGTTGATGTGACATTCCCGGCTCCTGCTCGGTGCTGGCAGCATGGCGAGAGGAGAGAGTTTTCCTGGGGCTGCTAAAAGCAGCTTTGTCTTTCCTGCATGGATGCTGCTCAGGTGCTTGTATGTAGCAGGGCAAGACTCTCTGAACATGTTTGTACAGATTGTTGGGTGTCTTGTCACAGTGTTTGACAGAGCTCGTCCCACCTAAAATGGCAGGGCTTGTATCTGTAAAAGGATAGAGGTGCTGCTTGTTGCAAAATGGCTTTTGAAAATGCAATGCTGATTTTTTTTTTTTTTTATTCTGAGATCCCAAACCAACCTTTTTAGGTAGCCAAGAAAAATCTCCCTTGGAGAGTGGCTAGAAGAAGAAAGATGTCTTTTTCCAGGTTTTCTCCCCAGACCTGCCAGCACAGTTAATTGCTTTATACTTTTTGTTCTTCAGTCTCTTCTGGCTGAATTGTTCTTTCTCTCCCACACATTCCCTTTCTCTCCCCTGCATCTACCTGCTCCCTGGCAGCCTGGTTCTTCCAGCCCCGGTGTCTGTGTGGTCCCTCCACCCTCTGGGATCAGCAGGAGGTTGTTTCAGCTCCCCAATGCCTGGGCCTGCACATCATGGTGGTGGGCTGAGGCCACGTGTGCTTTAGTGGGAGCGGAGAAGATGAGTTGGGCCAGTATGTTTTCCCTTTTCAGTGTTGCTGTTAGCCCAGTCATGCAGGGAGGAGGATGAGCTGACAAAAGGAATTTTCCTATGCTTGATGTCCATGGCTTGTCCCAGAGGCACGGAAAATAAATTGCTTCTTTGTCCTTTCTTTTCTTGGCTTTCCACATCTTTATCACAGGCCTCTGGCTTGTTTGGCCAACTGGTGTTGAGAGCTGTGAGAGGCAGTACTTCAGTGCTGGGCTGGTCCAGGTCTTGTGGTGCTCCAGTCTCTGGGAGCTGCCTGGTTTTCTTCACGAGGTCATGATTTCCTTGCAGTGTGTACAGATAAACCCACATGGGACCAGGGCAGTGGCAGGGACCAAGTTTCTACACAGCACGGGCTGGAGAGCTGCCCCTATCAGCCCCATGAGTCCCCCAAACTGATTCCTTCTAGGGGTCTTCGTGTGGTGCTCAAACTAGAGCTCTCTTGAAAAGATCAAAGATACTTGGGAAACATTTCTTCAAAGAAGAATCCCCCACAGGCATTGCTAATTTCCTTTCCGTAGATTAATTAACTTTAAATAAAAGTTACATTTCCAACTTATCTAAGGGCAAGGTTTGAGAGAAAGAGAAAGCCCACCCATAGCTGCAGTTGTGGAGGGGCCGGAATGGGGCTGCCTTCATGCCACTGATCCCAGCCCCCTTTTATTCTTCTAGCCACTTTCCAAATGATACCCCAGGGACCAAGTGGGTGCCCGGGCTCCTGCATCCAGCAGCAATGCTGAGCCTCCGTGTTGCACTTTCTGCCCAGCCATGGCCAGTGCTCCTGCCAGCAGCCAGTCATGGTGCTGGGCTTCCAGTTTTGCATTTGTTTTTTGGATGTTGTTTAAAAATCTGTTTATTTTTCTTACCTCCATGAGCTCCGGGCTTCCTGTGTGTCCTTCTCTGTCCTTGGGCAACTTTCTAACTTGTATTCATTGCTGCTCATAATACCCCTTTTCTGGTGTTTATTTTCATTTTGTCTGGTTTTAGAATGACTTTCGCTTCCTCTTCCAGACTGGATAGGTTTAAACCAGTGTTGTCTTCATTGCTGGCTTTTAGTTCCCAATTTTTTTCCCATGGTTCTCTTTTAAGTGTATCTCTGAATTGCTGAAACTTAGAAATTTTTTTCAGATTGGTGAATTTGGCTTCTTTTAGGGGGCAAAGTTCTCCATTATCTATGAATGTATGTAAGCAGTCTGATTGTTTTCAGAAAAGTCTTACTTTGGAAACCAGCTCTGGCTCTTCCTCCCCACCCCCGTGTCCCCCCAGATGCAAAGGCCCAATTCCCAGTTTCTCAGGGTTTGTCACACAGCAGTGGATTTAGGGAATTGGGCCTGGACTCTAGACTTAGCCGTGCGTTATGACTTTTGATCAATTTTTGCTGTCTGTGACATTTATTCCCCCCCTCCATCTCTTGAGTAATACCTTGGACATGTTAACAAAAGGGGCACCTTGTTTTTTAAGGCGGAACAATTACTGCACACTTGGATGGACACAGCAGTCTAATTTGCTGACAGCTTTTCATTAAAGGATCTCATTAAGGTTTTTGTTCTGTTCGTATTTATCAGCAGTTGCAAATACATTGGCGTGATGAAATCAAAAGGATTGTACAACGTTATCTTTAAGAAACACTTGGCCTTAAAGATAGGTGTTTTTCTCTGATAAAGGAATAATACAATTATCCCACTTCCTGCAGGAGAGCCAAATAATAACATAACAGCCCTGCTGGTCTGCAGTGACACGTGGCAGGAGTCGCTTGAGCTGTGAATTATGGTCCTTCTGCAAGGAAAAAAAAAAAGGTAGAAGGCATCTATAATCTGGTTTGATTTTTTGCTGCGTTCAGCTCAAGTGCTTGAAGCATCTCAGAAGCTAAGATGATAGCGCTGCTCACCGGTAATTATCTGAGAGGAGAGTGATGGAGGTGTGGGCTGGGTAGGGATGCTGTGATAGTGAGCAGAAACTCTTGGAGGCTGTGCTGCAGACCTGGAGCCCAGACTCCATCACCCTTCCCTTGGACCCTCTCTGGATGTTCCCATCCTGGTATTTATCCATCCCTTTTGAAAATCCATCACCCAAAGGCAGGTATCCTGGTATTGCTCACAAGCTCCATTTAACAGCAGAGAAAGACCAGAGAGATGCTTCAGATGATCGGTCTGGTGAGGTATAGAAGTGGTAACTTCTAGACAGAGGTAAGAAGGATGGTGGGAAGGTGATAGTCAGATTCAAAGGAATTGGTGCCTTGGACACAGGGAACAGGCATAGTCCCCCCTCAGCTGCACTAAATATTAGTACTCTGTAAGGGAATTTGCCCAGCTGGATGGATTACGTCTGGTATGAAAGACTCTGTTCCTTCAGGTGGGAGGGAGGCAATGCCACCATGGCTCCCTGGACAGCGTGTTTGCAAGGAGAAGCAGCAGGTTCGGTGCTTTAGAGATGCTACCTTGGCTTGAAACAAGATACTGAGTGCAGACCAAAGGGTGTGTGGCCACATGTAAAAGCCTGTCTTTACTTGTGCAAGTAATCCCTCCCCAGGGGAGGAGGCCTGTTAACAGGACCTAGACATTGCAAGCTTGCTGGTTTGAAGAGCAGGAGACACTGAGGGTGGTTGGCGGTTTCTCGGAGGGGTGCTCACTTTTCCTGCCTGTCTCAACCACCCTTGTGAGCGTTTCCCCATCACTGCAGCACTGCAGTTTTGCCCAGGACAAGGCGAGGTGTGTGAAGCTGAGCTTGGGGAAACCCAGAAGACATCAACAGAAAACTTTCTGCTTAATTTGTGAAAATCACCACGATGCAAAGCACGGCCTTGTGCTGGGAAGTGAATCTGCTGACACGGGGTTCTCAGGGGAGTTTGTCCGCCACGTGTCTGTACCCTGGGTTCCTGCACGCTGCCCCCTCCTTTAGGGAGGTGCGTCCTTTCTACAAAATTCAGTGGGATTTTTTTTCTTTCCCATATGTTGTGGTGGTTTTATGCTTTGCATCTTGGCTTTTGCTGGGTCATGGTCCCTCCTCTCTTGTTGCTCCTTGTTCTGATGGATTGGGTTTTGCCTTTGGAAAGACACGTGCTTTGCTAGCAGCAGAGTTAATACACTTCTATGGCCCCATTACTCACAGTTGGCTCTTCCTCCCTGTCAGGGTGGTGGAAGAATCTTCTTTCACTGGAAACAAGATCAACATTTAAATAATTCCTTATATTCCTGACAAGCCACTGCTTGCAAGCTTAAAAAGTCATCAGTTCCCCGTTCCTTTTCTCCTTCACTGTCATGATTGCTTGTGTTAGAAGTGTTTTCTGGTTGGAGATAGGGGGAAAAGTCAAAATTATCATCTACTGCATCCATGCTGTAATGTATCCCGAGAGGCAGAGGAGTGTTGCTTTCAGTGAGGATGGTGCATGGGGACAGGGCTATAATACCTCCTCCCCCTGTTCTTAGAAATGGACTGAAGGCATCTGGCACTGCTTCTGTAGATTGCAGGGCTATTTTGAGGTTTATGGAAAGGCTAATCTACCTGCCTGCATGTTTTAGATGAGCTTTGTTCCCATAGAAGTGCCCGATGCAGAGGTTGGAAGCAAATTTCCAGCCTACTTTAGTGCTTGGCAATCTGGAGGAGAAATACTGTGTTTTAAAACGCTGTCTGGGGAAGCATGTCCTGTCTAAAGGCTCAGCCCACACCATGTGCTGTGGCTGGAAACTCCCTCCTTCCCTCACCCCACTGAGTTTGGGGCTGCCCCCTCCCCTGCAATGCAGTTAAGTGCTATCTGTTAAGTCAGGACCAAGGCAAAAGCCACTGCAGCTCACGCTCCCCAGTGCTGGTGCTGTAGGGATCCCCACAAGAGCACTCTGACCCTTTGCCAGGAGCTTTGCATTGCAGCACCATGTGTGCTGTCCTCCCGTGGACCCTGTCACAGTGGTGGAGCTGAGCAGGTCCCCTGGGTGCTCCAAGGCAGCTGCAGAGAGAGCTGGGTGCAGGCAGTGCACGGTGCTCACCCTGTGCTCATGGTCTTGAGCCCCCTGGGCTTCTGTGGCATCTGGGATTTTCGTCTTGTAATTAGTGAGGGTGGAGGGGTCAGGTCCAAGTGTAATGCAACCATGGAGGTTTTGCTGCTGCTGTGAAAGAAGGTGTTTTCCATTAGGTAGTATGATGCTAAAGGAAACGGTGGACTTAACATCAGATGACTGCATGGCTCCTCTGTTCTACCTTGGCTTCCAGCAGTTGATGCCTGGGGCCACCGTCACTCCCTGTGTAGCTCCTGGTCTATCAAGTAACTCAGGACCCTGTCATTACACCCTTGTAATAGCATGCTGGGGGTCTGCATCCACCACCCTTCTACCCCTTGGGGTTTCAGTGCTGGATAGCTTACAAACAGAGATCAGGCCTGCTTAGGGGTGATTTATTTTGGCAAATACTGTATCGGCTGAAGGGAATCCAAAGTGTTTGTGTTGCGTTGCAAAGGAGCTTGGCTTAGTGTGCTCTCCTCAAAGAGCAGCCCACAGTCCAGCTGAGGGTTCCTCCAAGCGTAGCCCCAGCCTTCACATGTTGTGCACAGAGGGGTCCCTGTCTTTGCCAGGCTGATGCTGGGATGGGTACGGGCTCATGCTGCAACCCTGGGACTGGTGTGGGTGCCTGGATGCTGGGAGCTGCCAGGCCATGAAAGACCCCTGGAGCTGGGGACAGTGTTTTTCTGCTTGGTATTGAACACAGTCTGATGCAGACTGTCCATGTAAAGAGGCCAGGGGCTGCTGTCAGGTTCACCAGGCTGAATGAAGAGTGACGCTGGGGAATTGGGGTGCAGGAGCCTCTGGCATTACACCAACACAACCAGAGTCAAACTTCAGCCCATAATTGCTTTGTCCTGGGCTGTCAAAAAAAAAAAAAATAATCAGTACTTATAGTGTAATGCATACTGGTTTAAATAAGATTTAGTTTTTCATTATTCAGCACTCAGCCTCTACTTGATACTGATTCAAACTCAGTCATTTCCTTTTACCAATACTCTAATTATGTTCTCCTTTTGATCTACAGGACTGCGTGCAATTAAACCAGTACAAGCTGCAGAGTGAAATAGGCAAGGTACGTTACTGGAGCCTGTGCTTGTCACAAGCAACCTGCATGTACACACATGAGACTCCATGCGACTTGTGTTTGTTTTGGGATTTTTTAGTTTTTTGCGTTATTAGTCTGAGCAAGTTTTGTTCAAGGTCAAAGTAGAGCTACTCCTGAAATCTAAATTTATTTTCCTTCCCTCCGAAGGTGGCTAAGCTGGCTCCCTTTCAAGGTGTTTGCTTGCCAAATGTAACACTAAGAGCCTTTGATGCATTAATACAACCCAACAAGGAAAGAAAAACAAAAAAAATCAGGGCAGGTGTTTGGTCCCCATCAGGACTAGTTTTAAGTTTTCATGTCCATAAATGAAATGCTAGTTTAGGCATTAGTGGACTAGAAAGTCCACATTTAACAGCTGCAGAATAATTCAGAAGAGATTCCTCCAAAGTTATTTAGAGGTCTGGGCTGGTGAGCAGATCAGACACCTGCACATTTGGATGTCTGCCACCATTGCAGATGGGTCCATGAGTGTCACAGAATCACAAGGGTTGGAAGGGACCTCAGGAGATCATCTAGTCCAACCCCCCTGCTAGAGCAGGGCCACCTAGAGCATGTTACACAGGACTTCGTCCAGGCGGGCTTTGAATATCTCCAGA